>JBBKCR010059180.1:0-10520 GCA_037577295.1 Ladigesia roloffi | reverse complement strand
GTCTCGACTTGGTCTCGACCCTTCAAAGACTCGGTCTTGACTCGGTCTCAGCATAGGCGGTCTCGTCCCCATCACTAGCTTGAGGTTCACAACTACCTACAACCTCAGGGGCCCTCCCCCCACTTGTAATTTAGTCCCAGTTTTCACACAACTGTGATGTCCCTGGACAGACATACACTGTGGGGAAGTGTAATCTGATCATAAGGCGTAGCTCGGGATGCACTCTAGTGTGAGGTGTGAACAGGGTTTGCTGTACTGCCCCTGGAGAGATGGCCTACATATCTGTGTTTGTTTTGTGCTGGATGAGGTTATGTGGTGATTTTGCTTTTAATTGTCCACCTGTCTGCTGATACCTCTCATCACTCGCCCATTTACTACCGTCCAGAAGATTCTATCTGTGTCCGATTTATGACCAAAGATCTAAGAGTAGCAGTTCAAGGACCCGCATTAGTTCATTTATTTTCAAGAATGTAACCACCTCCAGTGTGCTCCTGTTCATCCATCCCTCCAATATACACGCTTTGGACCTCGGCCAGGCCAGACCCCAACTCAGGCAGGGAGTTGGACTCAGCCGCCTCCACCAGCGCCTTCTTGTGGCAGGTCTCAGGAGTGCAGGACGGGTCGAGCAGACTGACCCCTAGCAGGCCGTGGTTGCGCAGGAATGCGTACACTGTGTGCCAGCGACCGTCTGAAACGTCCTCAGACAGCTCCAGGACGATCGGCTGGACACCCCGGGCCTGCCGAAGGGTGTGCCGTAGGTGGCCATCCCGCAGTTCCAGAGAGAGAAGCTGGTCATCCACCTGACAACAACGACAGAGCACCAGATTAATTAGCGTTCGGGTCGGATTAGAAACACATGTTTGATTTTAAGTGCTTGTATTAAACATTTTCTTTGTTATGAGAGGCATTATGAGTGAATTAATGTATGAAAAACATAATTCATAATTCTCTAATTCAAGCACATTGACCCGGGTGTAAGTCAATGCTACGTTTTAGATCTTCTTTGCATGCGACCTCACTGTACCTTTTTTCCTATTTAAAGAACATGTATTGCATGACCTCTGATATGTGGTCTATATAGGCCTTTTAAATAATTTTCTGACTGAGATAAATCTCATCTTGTACACACTATGAAAGCTCTGACCAGCCACCTGGCACTGCAGCAGGACGGCCGTGGTCTGGACCGTGCGGAAGCTCAGGGTCACGTTCAGGATCACCGAGGCGTCCACTGCTGTGCTCTGGATGTAGAGGAAGCCGCTCTCCTCGAACGAGAAGGTGGTGGAGGTCTGGCACCTGGTCCCGGTGAACCCGGCGGGACAGGAGCACCTGTACCTGTGGCGCCCGTTGCTGAAGTGTGGAGAGCAGGTGGCTCCGTTATGGCAGCGGTGTCGTGCACAGCCCAGCAGCTCCACCGTGCAGTCCGGGCCTCCATACAGGCGCCCGTTTTGGGGCTCTTTAGAGCACTGGCACGTGTATCCTCCACCCAGACTCACACACACACCGCCGTTCTGGCACGCATTGGCATCACACACATCAGCGTCCTCTTCACTGAGAGCACCTGATGTAGGGAAAGGGGAATTTTAACTCCAGGCTAATTATTTATAAGACAAAACTATTCATCATAAGATTTATCATGAGTAAGTAGTGTAAACGTAATATGTTTTTATAATATTAATGTATTTTATACACTTAATGTGCTAGTTAGTTTCAATATAACATATATGTATGTATATGTACTCTGCCACTGTTGGAATCTCAGCAACTTTACAGCAGAAAAAAAAACCCAATTCAGTTGGAGTTAATGTTAATTTAATCGTTTTACCATGACATTTAAACTCTACCAGCAGATGAACTTTGATCTTGTGAAGAATGATGGAACTGCACACACACACACACACACACACACACACAAACAGCTCCAGTGCAAAATGTTCAGTTTGTCAGGCTTTATCTTTAATAAATACAAGTATTGAACTGGACAGTTTTTAAGAACTGTCGACAAAATGTTACCTAATTTTCAAATAAAAAATTAGTTTTTTATAGCATAATTTTAAAGGAAATGACAAAGCATGAAAATGAGAGAAAGTATGCAGTGTTTACAGGATTTGATGAATTCAAAGAAAACAAATCTCTTGTTTACTCTTAAGTAAAATGGCAATAATGACCTTTGAGGAACTGTTTTATAATCCAGCCGGTCTCCCTGTGAGAGGAGAGTGTGGATTACAGCAGTGTTTTTATACTTTTCTTCAGTAAAAAATTCAGGTGATCACTGATCAGTCCCTCATAAAGCAGAATGAGGGGCTTGTGTAGGAATTTAACACACACAGGACTGGAATGGTTGTCATACTCATAGGGAGGCTGATTTTAAATATAAACAGCTGTGGTTTTTTTTTTCGACGCTGTATTTACACAAATATTTATGTGTGATTTATTATAATAATTATATTAATAATTTAAGTGTAATTTTAAGTGTAATGTTGTTAAAAGTGAAATTGTATTGGCTTATGGAGTCATGTCAAGTTTGTGTGTAGGAAACAGCACCCCCTGCTGCCTGAAACCCCAAACACCATCCCTCTCCGTTCTGAACTATAAACACTCTTGCATTTAATGGAAAATACTGACTTTTTTTTCTCATTCAAAGCGCTGCGTTTCTAAATTGTATTATAATATAGTAAATCATTCCAAAAAAGGACAAAAACAATATTTACAGCAGGGCTTTATGGTTTTTTTAAGTTCAGTTTTACTAAACATGTTTCTGTGTGGAGTTCGTTTGTGGTTGAAGCAGCGCCCTCTGGTGGCCGTTCAAGCTCACACGACGTCTCAAGATGATATGCAGATAAAAAGCATTGAATTAAAAAGTTTAAATATGTTCAAAGGTATTTCAAAGCATACACAAAAATATATAATAACACCCAAACAAAGGAGGAAGCTGAGGCTCACACACATTCCCCTGTTTTTTTTTATTGTAGAGACCGTCATGGAAAAAATGCAGAAAACGTGTGTAAATGCAGTATAGACTGCAAACACCCACACAGCACAGACTCATGTAATCCAAAGCACATACTAAAATATATAATGACACCCAAACAAAGGAGAAAGCTGAGTCTCACTTATATCCTACTGTTTTAACATTGTAGGAGACTGGCATGCAAACAAACAAATTCAGGAAACATGTGTAAATGCAGGATGGACTGCAATCACAGTACATTGATAGTGCTTTAAAACAGCCCACACAGCAGGTACACTCATATAAACACTAACAGAGCAGTAGCCAGCTTAAAGAATCTATAGCAAACACCATTACCAAGCCAACACCGCAGCTCACAGCCAATGAAAATCTTTACCTGCAGAAAGCAAGAGGAGGGTCCAAACTAGTGTGGTCAGGCTTGACATGACTGTGGTCAACAAGGACAAGTTGAATGAACCTGGAGATGTGTGTGGAGAAGACTCTGTTTGTAAAGCTCCATCACAACAGGCCACTTCTACGGTGCATCTTCATCCATGAAAGTGTGCGGAACTGACGGTGGTAATGCTGGGATCAGAGCGGGGCAGATCCACGGGATTAGGCTAATACACTTACACACCTTGCACATGGGCCCCGGGCCACAGGCTAATTCATGTGACGTCACACGTGCCGATCTGACAGAGCTCACACAGGCGTGTGGCCTTACATAACACACTTGAGGAGCTATATCTGCAAAGCGACTAATTTAGACACCATTTAACTGTTCATTGACAGGGCAGTCAAGAAGTAAACCTAGTGGTTCACAACGGGTTTGGAGCCAGAACTCTTCACAGTGAATGGAACCAGGCGTCTGCCTCTAAAAGGTTCCTAACAGGAAATCATTCTGCTTATGAATGCGCTTCCTGACGCTTGTGATGTTCTCCCAGAGCTTTGAGAAGCTTTGGGCCTATAACCAAACCCTTTCATGGTGGAGGGAGTGGAACAAAATAGTCTGAGCTGTTTAGTTCTGAACTGTCACTATTTCCTCATCCATGTAAACTCTCAGAGACATGTGGAGCCTCACTGGGAGTTGATAAAGAATACCACGGCTGTATTTGGGTTGGAGACGTCTGGAATTATGACAAACTGTTGGATTTCCCCTTTAATGATCCGGTTTACAGTTAAAAAAATAATAATAACACTTAATTAAACTGAACTAAGTGTATTTTCAAACTCATTGCAACACTGTGCAGCCAACACTTATAGTAATAACAACATTAATAATAATAATAATGATGATGTAATAATAAAACTTTCAATACATAACATAAACAAAATAAGTGTATGAAAATGTACCTTTTAAATGTCATGTTAGAGGTGTGAAATGTTTATTTTGATTATTGTTACCATTATTAGCAATGTTAGAACAACAACAATCAAGAGAGGGGTCTATAAATTAATCAAATTTAAATACAACCTTGGTGTGGTTGTTAACCTTAGAGGCCAAGAGGCCAATTCAGAGAACAGGATTAAACAATCCCAATGTAACACACACATACACACAGGAGATAAATATCAGTTAACTGTGGAAACCAGTATACATCCAGTTTTTGTTTTTATTTGTTTATTCATTTATTCATTCATTTATGGACATAAGCTGCAAATTATAAACGTTTGATTATAAAGACACGTATTTGTGTATGAAAGCTCAGCAGTTTAAAGAATAAAATTGCATACAGAAAGAAGAGTGTACATCCCCCTTATAGGGCTGCATTTTTTTAAACTACATTAACCATAACGGCCGAAATACGCCGAACGAGGCGTATTTCTGACTGGAGACATGTTTCATATATAACATATTTTCGCATATGTAAATCAAAATAATTGTTACAATAACCCAACCAGGGTAAATAAAAAAATAAAATAAAATAACGATATATTCGTCGACACATGACGCAACGGAAGATAGGAGAACCAACCAATCACGTGGCGGCTTATTGAGACGCGCCACAGTTCCAGTGAAGGAGGGTGTAGCGCTGCTTGTTTTGTTTCATTTTTTGAGTAAAAAACAGTTCATTATGTCGTTTTAGACGCCGAGGGGTGGCAGAATTAGCAGAGATATCTAGAGAAACTGCTTCACAAGGTAGGAACGAGTAAAATAGAATACAGCACCATATTTTTTACTCCTTTCTAAAGGCCCCGGAGGGTCGTGTGTCGAAATTCTCCTCTCGAGGGGGGTCAGGGAGAAGGGGCTCCGCAAGGGGAGTCCGAGAAATGAATGGAAATGAACGGGGTCAGGGCTGACTTTGCATAGTTAAGACCAAGGCATGTGTGTTTTAGACTTTTCAGTCACATGTGGAATCGACCAACCTCCCAGTAATGCCAGTGACATTTTTACTGCAGCCCCCAGTGGCAGCACACACATGACCCTGCACTGGGATGACCAGTGGCAGTACTTATTTTTCCAAGAAGGGTGGAAGCTGTTATAGCTGTACAGGGAGGTACCAACTCCACATTAAAGTCTATGTATTTGAATGCAATGTGATGGCCTGTGCATTTGCCTTCTGTCCACTATAAGGTCAACATACTGTCATATTATACCACACTGTATGGAAAAAAGTATTGGGATACATCTCTTAAATAATGAACTTGACTAGGTCACATATAGCCCTGACCCCAACCCCATCCAACACCTTTGGGATGAACTGGAACAATGATTGCGAGCCATCAGTGCCTAAACAGAAACTCAAGATAAAGCTTGTGTGTTTGAATGCATTGTCAGTAAAGTCCCTGTTGTTGAATGGTCTGGTGTCCCAACACGTTTGTCCATAAAGTTTATTTGACAATAAGGCATAGAATGGTTTAAAGTAGTGTTCAAGTAGTGTTCAGTTTAGGGAAGCAGATCAATATGCATATCAGTGTCACAATGCAGTGCTAACAACCACTGAACCTCTGTAATGTGGCCTATTTTGCATTGCAAGTGACAGTGCATTTATATGCTGTGGCTAATGCATTTATTTGCAATGCCCAATGCATTTATTTATTTGCATTATTTAACAAATATGTCTTTTTTTTATTCATCAGAGCAGAAAAGAGTTGGAGAGCTTGAGGATCAAGTCATTTTTAACATTCTTAGAAATCCTTGACCCCAGATCAGAAAATCGTATCAAGGCTGAAAATGTGTGTATTGTTACGCCTAGGGATGTGTACCGAAACCCGGTATTTAATCGGTCCTGGTGCCTAATTATAAAAGACTGAAGTAGCGCAAATCTCTGAAGTTAACAACTCTGCTGTCGGTCCTGGAGAACTTAAAAAGCTCGTGCTTATGGAGTGACAATGGCAGAAAGAGCCAAGCAATCCAACTTTTTTAGATTAGGGTTAAGTTTAGGGTTAATGTGTTATTCTGTTCTCAGTTTGCTTCAGTTTTTTATACTGATAAAAATACTGAAAGGAATCCGGTAAAAGTACCGAATAGATAAGTGGTATCGGTATAAGTAGTAATACCATTAAAACCTTAAAGAAACCCATCCTTAGTTATGCCCCTAGTAAAGGCCGGCGATAAAACGTATTTATCGATTAATTCGAATTTACTGTTCAGTTCTATGTGTTTTTATGAAAATCGAATTTTATTTAAAATTTTACGCAGTGCAAAAAGCGGAACTACTGCGAAGCGCTGTTCTACATGGGCAAGTTAGTGCACTGCACCCAAACACTGTAGCGTTTGTAGAGTTTGTGCACAAGAAGAGATTTGCTACATCTGTAAAATGGAATTGGTTCAAGTTTTTGTTGTCAGACACAATCCAAACATATCATGTGTCCGACAGCTTAATTTTTTCGGGGTGCAGGGGTTGTCAAGCTCCGGTCCTAGAGGGCCGGTGTCCAGCAGAGTTTGATTGTTCTCCCCCTAAAACACTTCAATATATAACAGATATATAACAGTTAACCGGCGACATGAACGAGGTGCTTCTGAGCAGGGAAATCACCAAAATGTCTCGTAAGGTTTAAACTTGTTTTGAACCTTTTTAATGGTCATCTGTAGTTTTATTTTGAGGATGGGAGGGGAAAAACGATTAAAATTGAAAATTGTTTTATTTTGAAGGCCATATCGCCCAAGCTCTAGCCCCTAATCTACAACAGATTTGCAGTCTAACTTGTCACAAATTATGTAAATTCACACAAATTAATAAATTAATTTTCACACAACATTCAGGTTTTCTTCTGAACCATGAAGGCGAAAAAGAAGGCCAACCCAACCCGACACCCCACAGTAAAGAGAAGAGGAATCACCTGCACTGATGGAGCAGGATCTGTGCCTGCAGAACCCGTGGAAGAATGCGATGACCATGCAGACACTGGCTTTATGGTCAACACCAAAACACCTGGGGAATTGCGCCGTTTGAGTATTTCGCAAAACGATGGCTGTTTCTTTAAGTTCCTGAACAAAGACAGGCGGGTGAGCCCATCATTTTGCGACATCGCCATTACCGTGCATGGGAAAACCTACCATGCCCACAAGGTGGTGCTGGCTTTTGGCAGTAGCTATTTCCATGCTAAGCTGAGCGAAAACCCGGACCTGGACCGCGTCACCTTCGACAATGTGGAAAGCTTCATCTTTGGTCTGTTGCTGGACCTCCTGTACACCTCTGAAATCAAAGTGGAGGAGAGCCAGATCCCTCCTTTAGCTGAGGCCGCCTGCTTTTTCGAAATTATGGAGGTGGTGAATATTTTAGCAGGGGAGGCGGAGCTAGCTTCAGAACAGGTAGCTGAAGAGGAAGGGGAGGAGGAGGAGCCTGAAACATCTCTAGGTGTTCAGAAGCCTCAGACTGAAACTCAGTGTTCGTTTTGTGGTCGGACGTTCCGCTACAAGAAGTCGTTAGATAACCATGTGTCTAAGATGCACAGCATTAGCTCCAGTAATGAAGAGGAAGTGGCCCTTGAAAATACAAACCCTTTGCTTGGCACCCGCAAATCTGGAAGAAATAGAAGCAATCTGATGAAGCAGGAGACCAGGAATGACTTTGGAATGGAGATTAGTGTCCAGCAGGCAAATGCAGATGAAGAGGCCATGTCTGTTGAAGTGGAAGAGGAGGAGGTAAATGAAGATAAAGGAGATTGTGGTGGTGACCACAATCAAGAACAAGAGCATGGAGAGCAAATAAATAAATGTGTAGCAGAGACAGGAGTTCCTGTGGAGCAGGAGGTCAGTATAAATATTGGGGAAGATGAGGGATGCAGTAAGGCCGGTGAAGGCGATGGTGAAGATGATGGTGACGCTCTTGGGACGTCCGTAGGTCAGGAGACTGAACTGAACTCCGGTCATGTGACTAAAGCACAGGTTTCAGCTGAGCAGGTCAAAGGCCACATTTACCCAGAGGGTCTAGCACCAGTCATCATCCAGAGCTCAAACAAGAAGACCCTCAAATGCCCCAAATGTGATAAAACATTTGACCGTATAGGTGAGAAAAGCATACAGTGAAGGCGTTTAAGTGTATGTTATATATTTCTGTACAACATGCTGGCCATGTTAATAGTAGATGCAAAATAGTTTACTATTAAATCTTGAATATGTTAATATTCTTTTTATTTATTGCCACATTATTGATTGTTTTTTATAGGGAAATATGAGAGTCACACCAGAGTTCATACAGGAGAAAAACCTTTTCAGTGCGATATCTGTCAACAGCGGTACTCCACCAAGTCCAACCTCACTGTGCACAAGAAGAAGCACACAGGAGATGCGCCCATCCAGAGGAAAGACCATCAGTGCCCCTTCTGCAACAAACTGCATGCCAGCAAGAAAACGCTTGGCAAGCATGTCAGAAGGTCAGTGTGAAGTTATGCACATCTTTATTTTTTGTTGCAGACACGGATGTGGATTTGAGCTTGAGAGCTGTACTGTTACATTAAATCAGAGATGCCCAAACTAGGGCCCAAAGTTGGCCCGTGGTAATGTTTGATTTGGCCCATCAAACCATCAGAGAAGAGAGTGGGCGGATGCCTTTGACACAGATCCTCATTTGTAATTTGACATAACATCTTTGTTTGTTTTATTGTTGAACTACAAAAGAGTAAACTGATATTAAATGTTTAAATTAAATGTAAATTAATTAAAAAAATTTTCGTGCATGTGCAATTCAAGGTGCAGCACCGCCTGCTTTACGACACTCCACGTCAATTAACGTCAACAAAATTAACAAACGCAATAGTGGAGAAATCAAGGCGGTGGCACACGGGCAAGAGAAATAAAAAAAAAATTGGCAAGACGAGTTTTTAGTCACTGAAGTCAAATCAAAGGCAGTATGTCTAGTTTGCAAACAGTCAAGTACAACATCCGTCCTCATTATGAAACAAAACATTCTGCAGCTTTCTCAAAGTACAGCGGCGAAGACTTTCAGGTTGTTTGTTTTTATTGTAATAAGTTCATTTAAATGTAAAACTTTACAAATAAAATTGGATTATTAATCAGATTAGAGTTGTTTTTTATTTATTTTAAATATTATGAAATAAATAAGGGGAAACCATAGCAACTTTAATATAATGCAGTGGCACCTCTGTCAAGTTTGATTTTTGGCCCTTCATAGGAAAAAGGTTGGGCAACCCTGCTTTAATTTTTTTGGAAAAGGAAATAATACAAAGAACCCAAAAATAGCCTGTGATTGACTGGAGACCTGTCTGGGGTGCTTCGTTCCTCTTGCCCTATAATCACTGGGATAGACTCCAGCACCATCATCCTTTTTATTTGAAGTGGCATGGAGAATGTATATATGGATGTGTGGGTGGGTGAATGGGTGGATAGACTTTTAAATGGGTGTGATGTAGGGTTTGGTACCAATAAGGCACCGGTTTTCGGTACCCAACCCTACCACACACCTATAGACCCGGTATGTACCAGACCGAAACAGAACGCGAATTTCTGTGCCCCAGTTCGGTGTCACTTAAATGCCTGAGCTGTCGATTGAATTTAGACCTCGTCCCCCGGAAGCACAGATGATGTAGTGATGTATTACTCATACTCCTGGTTTAGGGTCTAAAACTTATTATTTTGCATCTTAACTCGAAACCCTGAACATGCCAATCCATTTACCATTCTTTTCCAGCAAATAGCTCCTAGCAGCATGTCTTTATTCCTGTTCTGGGTCCTGAGAACGCTAGCTGTCTCATTAATGCCTGTCATAATTGTAGCGGTAAACATAGTGACCACTATCCCACTGACTGACTTGAACACCTGCAGAACTTGCAGAATGAAGCCACGAAAAAACAATTACAGCGTTTTCCCAAAAAACAAACAATGCGCCTCTGGGACCCAGAAGGATTCAGATCTCCAGTCAGGATAGTAGGGGTGGACCCAAAGCGGTATTTGAAAAAGCACAAATAACATGTTTTTTACGAATAAATATTTAGAACCAATACTTTGGGTATTTGGGAACAAGAAAAACGTTATATAAAGCATCTGCATTTCTCCATGAGACTGCAGCGCGAGCGAGAGAAAGGGAGTAAGAGTGAGAGAGTGAGTGAGAGTGTGAGAGAGAGTGTGAGAGAGAGTGTGAGAGAGAGTGTGAGAGAGAGTGTGAGAGAG
>JBBKCR010059160.1:0-10520 GCA_037577295.1 Ladigesia roloffi | reverse complement strand
TGTGTGCAGTGGTGTGTGTGTGGTGTGTTCACGTGTGACCGATTGATCACTTTCACTTTTAGATATTCCGCCTCCCCCGCCCTCCCCCTCCCCCATCACACGCTCAAGTTCAGGAGGAGATTCTGACGTTGTTTGTGCGCTGCATTATGAATTTTACCCAAATACAAATACAAATACGAATACAGATACAATTAGCGGCCGCTCTGCACACCCCTAATATATGTATATATGCGTGTGTGTGTATGTATATATGTGCAGGATATTTACCCTTTAATTTGCATCAAGGGCTTTGGTCGATGACAGGTCCGTGAATGGAATGGGGTGTTTAACTTCATGGCCATTTATGATCTTGGCAAACACTTAACTAGCGGCGGAGATCAGTTTACGATAACAGTGTGTTTGTTAAGGAGATTTCATATTCGCAGGCATGGGGGCTTGGCTGTGTGTGCAGTGGGGCTTCTGTTATGCTAAACCCAACATTCAGGTTTTGGAATCAGCCTCTTTATTGTTATTAGCAATCAACCATTACAACCACTGATACTTTATAAGAAGTCTGAGTTTATCAGGCAAAGCCAGTCAGGTGTTCCACAGCCTCTCTCCAAACAGCTCAAACCCTGAAGAACAGGTTCTCTGGACGCAGGATTTCAGATGTAAACTAAAAAATAAAAATACCCTTCATTCGACTATATTAAGATTACAGAGGACACTCTTTCCACATCTGTTATGATTTTATATCTTTTTGCATCTTTTGATGCCAAAACCTTGCACTGTATGAGCACATGAACAGACGACCAATAGAAAGCAACTCTTAATGCACAGCGAAGGCACTTTCCCAAAACCGCGTGAATGGAGTTTAACCGATAAAAAGTTTTTCTCTCAGAGCTGCTTTTGTAATTTTATTTTTTCTTGTCTGAGTTTGTTCATTTTTATTTGTGTGGTTTAGAAATCGGAACCCTGTGATTGCTGGAACAGGCTGCAGCATCCCCTCATGACTCTGGTTAAGGATAAGTGCCTCAGAACAACAATTAATTAATCAATTAATTCATAATTTAATATTCAAAATATCATCACATTATGAGGATTCCGTCTGGCGGAATCCTCGTAACTCCACTGTTGGGCTTTGTTGTTGTTGTTTTTTTTACTATTTTTTTATAACTAGTTTTCACATGGGTATGTAAAATTGAGAAATTACTAGCCAATTAAAAGTGTTGAAAATAGTTTTACCAATTTTGACGACACATTTATTTTATGAGTATTCTGAGCAATAGGTGTTTTAAACAAATTCGATTTTTGTCTGACAGCGACAATATAATATTTGTATATAACTGAATAAATAATTATAAAATGCAACACTTGTTCTTTTCAAATACAGATAAAATGCAGTCCCTCCCACTGCTCACTCAGGAGTGGATGGCTGTGTCTTACTGTCTTACTTAGTGTTTGGTTAACTCCACCTGTGTGAGAGATGGCAGATCACACCAGTTCTGTATTTTACCGCTTATTTACATTTGTTGAAGTGAATCTTAAATCCTACTTTTAATCTGTGCTAATTTCCAGCCATTCTTATTGCTTACGTATGCTTTATGCTCTTTCCTTTTCTAAAAAGTGCGCTGAGTGACCTGTGTGTATGATAATGTGCCATACAGACGAAATCATTTTACCTTTCCCCCATTTTTTATTGCTTGTTTAGACGGCTGCAGTAATGCTAGTTTCTGATAATGAGCACCAAGACAACACTGTCACATCTTCATACTCCTGCATTTGGGTTTAATATTTCCCTACAAAAACACAAGGGAAGTTTGGATCCAGTTATGCGCGGATAATCCTGTCTGTTCTGTTCACCTCACTCATGGCATGTTTCTCTCTCACTATGTGTGTGTTTTGAGACTATTTTTCAAAGGTAAGGCATGCATGTGTTTCCTCAAAATGACCATAGGTCATGGTCAGGGTTAGAGGTCGACCGATATGGGTTTTTCAGTAGCCGATGCCGATGCCGATATTTTGGAGTCAGGGTCAGCCGATGGCCGATATATACTGCCAATATTTATTTGCCTAATAATAGAAAGTTTCACCCCTCTATTGGAGGTAAAATATCACATTAATAACACAAAGATAGATACACAAAATTTCTCAACTTGCCATTTATTGAATAATGACTTAAATGTAAATATAAACACAGCAGCATAATTTTTTTTTGTGCAAGCAAGTAGCATGGGCCACGTGTTTCACAGCAACAATAATACTCGGTAAATCGGCGTAGTGCACTTGGACATCGGCCGATGCCGATACATTAAAAAATGCCAAGTATCGGCATGATATATCGGTCGACCTCTAGTTCGGGTCACAGTTAAGTTACAGTGACAGAGATAGCTTGTTTAATTTTTGTATCATAGTGCCCACACTCTTTCCGTCCCAGATGGTCCAAAGTGTGGAGTTATGTGAAACCGGTGGGGTGCCATTACTTTTTAACAGTGCCTGGTCCCCAGCAGCACCAGTGAAGTGCCCCTAGTGCAGGATAAGAACACCTGAATTTCCCCTACAGGAAGAAAACATCTGCCTTTCCATCAACCGCTGGCACAAAGTAACACGTGGCCTGTCTAAACGGCTGGGTGTGTCTGAGCAGGACTCAACACATCGCCTGGACCAAGAAACCGACCAGCCTCATAAGAAAGGAAGGAAGAAAACTGATACCAGCATCTGTTCCATTATTTTATGCCTTCTCTTTCTATTTCTAACTCTCTCCTTCCAGATGTAAACTTAGGCTTTGGGCATGTTTTCAAAAACAACAGAAGATTGAAATTCCTATGAAACTCAGAAACTGGATGGCAGTTCTGTCAAAATAGGCTGATACTATCAATATAATGGCAGGAAATACGATGAACGCAATTTATCCATCACCATTGTATGTGAAACACTGAGAACTTGTTTCATTCACATGAACAGTGAACATATCTAAGTACCTTCATAGAACACTCGCACATCTAAGGAATGCTTTTTGTTTTTAAAGCTGTCAGACCTAAAACAAATATTCGAGCTTTGGCATTCTCACAGATAACCTACAGCAAACCAACAACCCTCTCATTAGCTGCACTGCTTTTCATAAAAGCAGGGTCATGGGGAGCCTCTTGAAAGTACAAAAAATGCTAATTAATGCTTTTCAAACTGTCTTTACATTGGCATTTTGGGTAGATTACATTGAGAAGAAATGTTTTACTTGTGACAGGCTGAGAGGAGTTCCGACCACCCAGCATTCAGCACCACCAGTATACTGATCACCGCCTGGTCATTTGGAATCATCTTCTCCTGCATCAGGCCTTGTGTTAGACATGCTATGTTGAGAACTATTCACCAAGACAACATTAAAATGCTAGTCTTTTGCACAGTACTGTGCATGTGTTTGGATATGTACAGTTGCTTTTGGTAGCACCTGTAGACACCTGGTAGCTAAGAAGATATATTACTATTATTTAGATAAATTACTTGAGGAATTTGGGGCATCTGGGTAAACAAGCTTTCTTGATAACATCACAAGGAATGTCAGTATTTCTAGAATATTTGTGGACAGCCTGAACACAACAAGCAATGGTTTGTACAGCACAGCCTGGCAATGAGCACATTTTTGTGTTTTCTCATAAAAGTCATTGTGCTGTTTACAATATATTTTGGCACTTCTGTGTTGCTGGGTCATTGTGTTGCTCCAACATACTTGCAAACCTCAAACCAAACTCTTTTGTTTTCAGTTAAATTACACTTCTGCACAAATTTGCCCACTGCTAGTTATTTTCCTTTGAGACATGTGATAAATTCCCCACACAGGAGAATATGTAGGATCGGGCTATTTACACTATTTACACCTTGAGGTGACCCCGCCCAGGAGATAAGGGTGGCTGACCAGTTATGCAATGAAATTCATGAAACCAACAGCTACGTAAATCAAGTAAAGAGGACGAATATTATACAAAACTCACTTCAGTTATACCTGGTCTATGGGCTACAAAACATGTTAATGAATTTATTTGCACAAAACCACTCGCACATAAAGAGACTTATCAGCTCTATTCAAAACACTTTCAGTCCCTTTCAAAATAAGCCTTTCAAGGACTTTGTCATTTTAATGCAAATAATTTATTGCTGGCCACGCCCCACCACCCAAAGCTTCCGCTGCGTGTTTAACACACATGAGAATGTCAGAAAACAGAGGTGCTATCAGCCCTATCTGCTGGACCCGAGTCCGACCCAGACTGAGATGAACTCAACACTTCATGGTGACTTGCCTTTGCCTGTAGTCGTAGTGCGCGGCATCTTATGGATGCTCTTAAAACCAGCAGAAAAACATGGAGGATCTTCAACTACTCTAGTGGGTGTGGCTTGGCAGGTGAGGGGCGGACCTATGTAAATGTACTCGTCCTGACATCACAATAGGGGAGTGTCCAAATGCCTCATAGAAGCACATGATTCCTGACACCAAATATTTCAACTGACTCCCAGAAAATAGATGGATTTATGCTTGGAGTGTTTATAGGATCAGGAGAAACATAAATGGAAATACAAAGGCATGCAAAAATGAGTTTTTCAATAATCTGTCCCCTTTTAAAAAAGTTTTAGGAAATTTACATTAATTAGATATTAAAAACACTAAAACATGCCCACACATAAACCAAACACTTGCCTAAGCTTGATCAGTGGGTGTTAAGGCATGTAGAGTGTAGGCTAAAGTGGGATGGTCTCCTTCTAACTGCACTGCAGCAACAGCTGTGATGTGACTAAAGGGTGGTGTCTACAAACTCAGGGTAGTAATGCCGGTCATTATAGCATCATTAAAACTAACTCTCAGTTATAAAGAGCCCTCAAGTAAGAACCATGCTTTTATAACGGGAAAAATATCAACTGACACCCAAAATCAGCATAAAATATAATGCAAGCCTGCGGCCTCTTCTGCACAATAAAGGACTCAGTTTTTCGAGGAATCTGACAGATCCGACGTGTTACAGAGGCCAGGAACACAAAAACGCTGCTCACTGCTCCAGGAAATAAGAGGAAATGTGAATACTGCATGAGGGCTGAGGTAATGGATACTGTCCTTTAAGTCTCCATTGTAATCCGTTCTTTCAGAGGTGTTGTTACCCCCACAGCCTTTCACTCCCTGAGCTCTACAGTATCACCAGTATCACTGAAGCACCTTGTTTTGTGAGAGCTGGAAAGTCCAGAAATTTTTTTCTTTCCCCCATATTTGCTTTTCTGACATCTAAAACCCAAAATAAGGTGATTTTACAGTAACATTACTGTGAAAAAGAAACTGGTCCATTTATATTGTTTTCTATTTAAGCCCATTTTATTAATGAAACAGCTGAGTGAAATACCTTGCATCTTTTTTCCACCTTCAACAGTCTGAAAGTAGATTTATTTCCCTAAATAGCACAAATCGTTTCCATAAAAAATGTATCTCAACCAAGTTACAGGTGGAGCAGACCTGTACATGAGGTTTTGGACACAGTAAGACTCCAGTACAGGCCTCTATTTCAGGACTAGCTCTCAGAATTAAAGCCCAAACCCCATGGCTAAGTGCAACCTTAACCAAGATCTAGATGTGGTTTGATCAGGTTACTCACGGTTTTGGCTGTTTGCTGAATATTAATACTACTAGGAACGTCCACTGCTGTGTGAAAAAGGGCAAAGAAATGTACTTGGTTGATGTGTTACATCTGGGATATGTGGACAATTGTGTAAAAGACATTTTTAGCAAAGCTATTCTTTTATTCCAGGCGTTTCCTGATGTGTCTGACTGAGCCAGACACCGTACATCAATTCTCAATTATTAATAAACCTCACGTCCCTCAAGTTCTACCAGCAAACTCTTGGAAAAAACAAAACTTACATAGGCATCAGGGAAGGCTCTGTACTTGGGCACAAAGTTCATCCCCCCGCCAGGCCCCTGGGTGCCATCGCTGAAGACCGGCGACCCTGCAGAGGGACCTTCAGCGCTGAGGCTCCGCTGCAGGCTGGGCGGAGTGGGATGTTTGACGGGCGATTCTGGCGAGAGGCTGTGGTAGAGCTCCAGACTGTGGGGGGGCGTGTGGTTGATGGTGGCACTTTCTAAGCTCGTGCTGCTGAGGAAGGAAGGGGACATGCTGATGCGGGACGCCTCATTCAGGCCTATCAGGGAGCCTGGGGGAGATGTGAGGAAGGAAAAACGTTCGTAGCGGGACGTCCCAGAGCCCAGAAGGTCGGTGCCTTTGGGGGCCATGCTCATGTGGTCATGACCTGAGCTGACCTCGGGCAGTGAGGCGGCTCTGTAGAGAGACTGATGGCCCAGTCCGTTCTCCTCTGGCTCTGAACGATAGCTGGAAAAGATCAGGCTGCGGTCCAGGCGGGACGTCCCTAGGAGGCTGACCCCATTTACTTGATTCCCATCATCCTGATGAATGTCGGGCAAGGAGCTTTTCCGCATGACAATGCTGCTGATGGCTGAAGCTCGCGAGGGCAGGACGAGGCTCCTAGCGGGCAGATCTGTACTCTGCTGCTCCTTCATCAGGGTCAGAGGGGAGCGCATGTCCTTCATGGAGCTCCAGTTGAGGCCCAGGTCCGGAGGGAGGCTGCTCGTCCTTTCTTTAGGCCCCAGAGAAGTGGGACAGGACAGTGGAGCCGGTGGATGACTGGGAACGTCTTCTTTAATGGGGGGAAGCGAGGAGAAAGGCTGGCTGGAGGAGCTGCGGAGGGACCGGTGACGAACAGGGGGCCCCATGCTCTTGAGCGTGTCCAGCAGGGTCTCCATGTCATGGGGGGACGCGGGCATGGAGGAGTCCTTGGCTGGCTCCGGGTCTGCGTCTGTGGGGGAGGAGGGGAAATCCACCCGGGTGGCCTTGAAGACTCCGGAGAAGAAACCGTCCTCCTGTTTGCCCTGGGTGTGCGAGTCTGAGCCTGTGTTTGTTATACCTCCCTCTCTTCCTGCCCTGCTCTCTCCTGCAGGTGCAGACGGCTCCGCCCAGCTCCTCCCACTCGTCTCGCTCTCGCTGCGCTGGACTTCGCTCCTCAGATTCCACAGGCCACTGTTGCTGGGGCTACCGGCGGTGTCCATGGAGAAGGAAGAGGGTGGAGTCTCCCGCTGAGTCTCGGGAGGAATGGAGTGAGAATAGGAGGAGTGTGATGTTGGCTCATAGCTGTAGCTGGACTGGGAGGAGTACGAGTACATTGTACCTGTTGTACCTGAGAGGAGGGATCTGTCCAGAACAGAGGACGTTGACTCCTCTGGAATGTAGCGGACGTCCTCGTGAGGAGTCCTCCAGCTGCTGCTCAGCTCCCCGTCCACCTTCACTTCATTCGTCAGTCCATTTTCACCATAATAATCCAGTGAGCTGCTGGTGGAGCTGCCCGTGCTGACCAGAGACACTTTGTGCACACGTTTGCCATCTTCTCTGGCCTCCTGAGAGACTTTAGGCTTCAGAACTAAAGTGGTGCTCAGGATCCCGATCCCGGAACTCATGTCTGTGTCTGATTCTGCCGGACTCTCAGAGTCAGACTCTTCTGCTACTGTGCTGAGAACGGGGAACGCGTGGGAGAACCTGGAACAGAGAAGGAAATTCCCAACACAGAACACCATCAGAACATCAGTGATACAGAGATTCGCTCACTCTCAAAATCATGCAGAATTTTCATACAATTTCAGGTTATTAATGCTATCATGAAATCTTTAAAGCCCATTATTGGCCTAAATGTCGTTTATAATTGAGCTAAATCTTTTAATACTTAATATTAACTGAGACTTTTGTCTTTCCTAATCTAAAATAAAAGAATTAAAATCAAATCTCTGGTTGAGAGTATAAATAAAGGTCTGCTAGACCTTCAACAGGCAATAAAGCACATCCCCATCTCCCAGCAATTTAAACAGGACAGCCCTAAAACCAAATATCAATTTAAGAGTTCCTATTTATTTAGTTATTATACTACATGAGGCCTCATTTAACACAGGTCAGTGTATAAACACATGATCTCAACCTGTCAGAAGTTTTTATACACCATATATTTTCACCCTTTGTCCATTTACTACCATTTAGTCCAGAGTGATGATGGAAAGTTTGTCTTTTAACTTGAAATGCCCTCAAAAACTTAATCCCATTGGCTGTCATTTAATAGCTCACAAAAATATTCAAGAGTTGTCCGCTGAATCACATAATAACTGTAATTCTAATTTTATTAAGAGCAAATTATATCACATTATGGGTCAGTGGTGATGAATGTAAATATATTTCCACACTCAAATGCTGAACATATTGTAACGTTATTAGTAAGCAAAAAAGTTTAGTTGTATTTTTAGTCAATTCTGAGTAACATGCTAAATTTTTTAAAAGGGGTGTGTCAAAACCTTTGTAATTTTACATGGTGGCTCCAGTGATGGCAAAGCCATTTGCTCTGGCATGGAGGAGGAGATCTACAGGAAGTATAAATGTAATTTGAATCGCAGCCCTGACATCAGCACTTATGCCTTCAAATCAAGCCAGAGGTGGAGAGTGACGCGTATGCCCACATGCAAATCCACGAATGCCACAGCTGCATATTTCACAGGTCAGCGCCGCAAAGTTTCTCAAGCCGCTGAACTGTGGAACTGGAACAGTGATCATAGAGTTCAGTATCTAGTCTAAACAGTGAGCGATTATACAAGAAAGTCTGGATTTTTAACAGGAAGTTGAATATATGTTCACGTTCCTTTTAAAAGAACATGGTGCATCAAGAGCTAAAAGCACCTAAAGAGAAAAGGAGCCTAGATAAAGGAGTTCCAGCCAATCAGCATTGGGCACCACCAGTATACTGATCACCGCCCCTTCATCTGAAACCATCTGCCCCTATTTTATTTCACGTTAATGAAGGTGACACAGGGTGAAACACGGTGAAAGGGGCATTTGGCTGGCAAATCCAGAGTGACTTACAGTCATTAGTTATAGGGAGAGTCCTCCTGGGGACACTGAGGGTTGAGTGTCTTGCCCGCTTACTTTTATTGTAGCACTTTTTTGATCTATGCTATTTAATACAGCCATTGATTTTTAAGTTACGCTACAGAGCAAAACATGTTCTTGTTTCATGTTTTCATTCAGTTCACAGTGGGAGCTTTGGTTTGAAAAAATAATAAAAATTTGCCTAAATTTTATGCTGTCAGCTAATCTGGGTGGCAACGATTCGAGAGTCAAGATTCAAAGATTCAAGATGGGAAAGAAATTGGAATCACATTTATAAAAAAATTTATGCACTGAATACATCATATGTTAAAAAAATATATATAGAATTGTTTACCTCTACTTAATAAAGTAAAGACAAAAATGATTTGGATTCTCAGTTCAGGTGCAGTTCACTTGCATACGACTACAACAGATGAGCGTGTGTATAGATTCCTGGAAAGTTTCTGATACTCTTTTAAACTGCGTGCATTTGTGCTGCCATTGTGATGTTTTTGGTACACTTTTATAAAAGTAAATGGGTAAAATAAGTACCCGTGTATAAGTGGAAAATAAAACGGAAAAAGAGTTCTCTTACATTTATAAAAAAATACATAAATGGCACAAGTGCGCCATCTAGTGGTTCACTTGTTTATTGTCATTTATTTGGCTTGGCAGACACACACACACACACAAACAAACAGAAACTACTAACAAGTCACAAAGTCATATTTAGTCTTCTTTCTGCTCTTACTGTTCTCTCAATTCTTCTTTCCCTACATCTCCCTCTCTTTTCTCTATTTCCTTTTGCCTCTCTCATTCTGTATGTCCTCTCTCTCTCTGAATTATGAATTTGTCTCTCTCACTTTTCTCACTTTTTCACCCTTTTTTACTTTTCCATCCTTCTCTCTCTCTGTCTCTCTCTCTTTCTCCCTCTCCCCCTCTGTCTCATTTGCTCTTTTTCTTCCTCTGCCCCCTCCCTTTCTCTCTGTCTCGGCTAAAATGCAAATTATGGAATGTGCTGGGATTACTGCGCAGAAGTATGAACCCACCTGACCGGTTTTATAACAGCGAATGGAAAACCAGCCAACAGTCTTTGAGGTAAAAACAAATGAAAGTGCACAAAATATTTTTGTTTCCACCCATGTACAGTATCGCTCTTGCTTTTTACAAACAAGCCATAAATCCTAAAACTCAATATTAAGAATAAAATGGACTTCCAGCAAAAGACTGTAGTGTGGGAATAATAAAGCTGGTGTTCTGGGTACTTGATAAAATCTCCAGCTTTGAGTTGTATGTGTTAATTTAAACATGGGGGGGGGGGGTTCTCTGGTTTGACATGATCTCAACATGTTCCCCAGGCAAATGAATAACCATCCACTCACTAACAGGCCTCGACAGATTCATGACAAAAGCACCAGAACTACATTATTAAAATCAACATCTTAAACTGGTACTGACAAACACAAACACACATACACATTCACACACACACAAACACACACATTCACACATACACATACCAGTGTTGTGCAAGTTCACACTTTTTATGAACTAGTTCAAAGTTCAGTTCACACATGCTCAAAGTGAACTGTT
>JBBKCR010059149.1:0-10520 GCA_037577295.1 Ladigesia roloffi | reverse complement strand
GCCATAAGGTGTAGGTGCAGTCCTGAGGAGTGAAGCAGTGACAGTTCAGCTGTTTATGAGGGAGATGTCGAGGGGGAAGAAACTGTTCCTGTGTCGGGTGGTCCAGAGAGTGAGGCCTAGGTACCACCTGAGCATTCGCATCTCCATCGTATGTAGTGCTTCTTCATGATTTGCCGTCACTGGCCAGCATTCGGATCCATAGAGGGCAACTGGGTGGACTACGGTCTTGTAGATCTTCGCTTTGAGGTGGTCTGGCATCCATGTGGCGTTGACTTGCACTCACACATCTGGATGGGTGTTCCCGTCTCTACTGTTCGTCGACCCCGGGTATTTGAATTTGGCGGATTGGGCAGTAGATGGAGCAGTTGATGACATGTCCTTTGGCTTTCCAAATGGGGACAGTGATGCTGGTAGTCCAGGCCGCAGGTGCTCTGCCATCCAATTTGATGCAGTTGAATAAGTTGTTGAGGGCGGCAACAACTTGCTGGCAAAGAAATTTTCAGGCTTGGGAAGAAAAGCCATTGGGGCCGAGGGATTTTTCATTTTCTTCACAGCTTCCTTGACCTCTTCCTTGACATCAGCCAGACTGGGCCATGAATGGGACTGGCACTGTGAATTACTGATCTGGGAAAATTACTTGCTCCAACGATTGAGAATGTTGGGCGGGTTGCGTAGGACATTTTGGTTAGATTCTTTGATGTGTTTCACTATCAAGCGTTGAGTGGTGTCGAGCTTTGTCCAGTCTGTAGATTTTGTTCGCCCCTCCAGGGGTGTCCAAGTCGCTTTACAGCTGGTCATAATGCGCCGCTTTCGCCTCTGCCACTGCTTTCTTAGCTACCGTCTTCAGACCTCGGTACCATTGGTAGTCGTCTTCTCCACGAGACTGGCACCATACCTTCAGGTCTCCTTGTCGACAAAGCACCTGCCTGGCTTGGTTTTTCTGAGTTCTTTGGTTGCCACGTCATGATCTGGTCAGCTATGTTGTTCCTAATGGCCTTCACTGGCTGGTTGGGGTTAATGGCAAGATTGGTTGCTCCCAGCGCCACTGCAAGATCACACTTAATCTTCTCATCAGTGGTGGTTCTCACTTGCCGGCGTTGGCCAATATTGAGCCTGAGGTCTATGATGAGCAGCTGATGTTGAGGGCCTATGTTTGTCCACTCGAGGGTCCCATCCTCCACTGGAGTTCGCTCTTCAAAAAATCTCTAGAAATTAAATGCAAATTCAATCATTTCCCAAAATTAAATATTTTAGTGGAAGTGGCAGATGACAGAGACTTCATGGAAGAAATCAAGGCAGAATTCTTCAAGGCAGAATCACATATCAGCATTGGTGCATCCCCACTTATCGTAAACTAATTCAGCTTTAACAAAAATACCATAAATATTTCTAACCTGTAGGTAACTTTAAGGCCACTCTCAGGCTCCAGTGTCTCCCATGATGCAGTGCAGTCCCCTGACTGAAGGTGCTGGATTGTAACAGGAGGTGGTATGGAAAGTCGCCTCAGTTTTCTCAGGCAAACACTGATCTCATCCTGCAGCTCCGGCCCCGTGGATGGAGACAGAGAGAGACTCTATAGAGAGGAACAATAGACAATCGAGGTTATGAAGAAAAAAGATGACTGTTGGAAAAATGGAAAGACAATAATGTACATCTAGGAACGGAGTAAAAATATCTCCATTAGACAAAGACAATGATGTAAGATAGAGATCTGATTTGATACCGATATCGAGTTCTTATATCGCTGTAAATCCTAAATTGTTTATCGATCCAACAGCCCCGATCTCTATATTCCAGTTCACAATTTTTGCAGGACATTATACTAGATGCTGTAATACAAGATGTGTTTTAGAAACACAACAAATTTACAGCAGACAACCCAAAAGTGAAAGGAATGGGCTGTTTTCTGTGCTTTACCCTCTCTATCTCTCTATCTCTCAAAACACAACAAGGCTAAACTGGGCATCTCTGCCAGTCCACCTTAAATAGGGAAATGGTGAGATTACTCTCTGCCCATGTTTCGGAATTCACGTTATCTAAAAGGTATTAGTTTTACGCTTTATTACAGAGTTGTTGCAGATAAAAATGATATATAACTTGATTTGTTTAGATGACTGTCGAAAACCCTGACAAGGCTAAAGTTGGGGACCTCGTAACTCAGCCGGTCCACCTTAAATACAGAAGTGGTGAGATTACGTGGCCCTGCTGTGTCTCTGCATTCATGTTATTTAAAATGAATTAGTTTGTTATTTAAAATAGTCATATGATTCAGCCAAGATTGTTGTGTTTTTGGTTTTACAGGACTTGCGGCTGCATTTTCCAGAAGTGTTATTACATTACTTTGGAATGCCTTTAAATGTAGTGTAGTTGTGTATAGTTTTGGCTTCTCTAATAAGTGCTTAGTGGTTATTTATTCTGTGATGTAACCTACTAACAAATAGCACAATTTTTAAAAATGCTAGTATCAAAGTATTATATCAGAATCTGTATCGGCCGTTGTGTATCGGAATCGGATCAGAACTGGAAAACCGTGGATTGGCCCATCACTAACATAAGATAAAGATATAATGATAAAAATAATAAAAGTGCTACACCTTTAGTTGTTCCTCCATATAGCTGTGCTGTCTCACTCGAATCACTCCAGCCGGCCGAGACACAAATACTTTCACAGTCCTGAGACAAAGGCAGGGACAGACAGCTTAGGGTGAGAAAAGACAGCAAGTTCATTTTACTGAAATCGATATACACCAGGGGTCTCCAACACATCGCTCACAGCAGCTCTGCCTGGACAGCAGGAGGTTCAAAGCCTATTTATAACAAGGACCAGTTGGATTATATTTTAGGAAAAATAGGCCCAAGCATCAGTAAACAGAGCTTCTCCCATGAAGCCATCTTTGGTCAGTGTAACGGAAAAGGCAAGGAAGCTAATTGGAAGCCTGATTGAAAGTGTTTGTCCCAATGCCCATTGTTGTTATTATTATTATTATTATTATTTATGTTTGTTGTTGTTGTTGTTGTTGTTGTTGTTGTTGTGTTTTTATTAGTAGCACCAGTATTAGCAGTAGTATTTAGTAAATTAATAAAACTGATGTTTAGATCTGCCCAAACTCATTTTATGATATTTTTATTCATAATATGGTTTATATTTTAATACTAAACTAAAACTTAAAATTAGTGTACTAAATGACATTAAAATGTCTCTTGCATTTTTGTACAGATACATTAGGTATCTTAAATGCCACTTACAAATAAAAATGTATTATTATTATCATTACTATTTTTATTTGTTATTTATAATAACAAATAAACAATTTTAAGGATCTTCTGCTGTCTAGCTAATAGTATTTGGTCTACCCTCTTTATATTGGTATTTAATCAAATAACAGTAATTATAAATATGACCAGTGATTCCATACTTGGTACATTATATTTTATAATAGTTTACATTACATTTTACGTTACTGTAATGGTTTGTGCTGTTTCCAAGTGCAACGGAGAGTGTGAGCAGCTGAAAAATTTATCAGTGTGGCTCTACATCCCTTAAGACATTTACCAAACCCACTCCTACACCAATTCCAGACACATTGAGAAAGGCTGTTCCCACCCCTTATACACTCTTCTCTCCTCTTCCGTCATGCAAACGATGTCCAAGCTTCTACTTTGGTACTGTTAGACTGTGCAACAGCTTCATAGCACAGCCTATCAGAGCTCAGAGAGCACACACATATGTAGACCATAGTTAACCAAGTACATTCAAGTGAACTAGACCAGGGGTGGGCACTTCCGGTCCTGGAGGGTAGTACTTTAGCAAGTTTTGGTGATTTCCCCGCTCAAAAAACACCTGGTTCACCACACCAGTTAATTGTCAGGTGAAGAGAATGCGCCTGAGGAGAACTACCATCAAACACTGCTAGACACCGGCCCTCCGGGACCAGAGTTGCCCACCCCAACTCTTGAATTTCAGTTAACACCTGCACTTTACTTCCATTGACTGCCACCATAGGCACTTATGCCCTGTTGCTCGATGTGCTATGCTACAATTTACACTTACTCAGTCTCCAGTAGTAGACATGTTTTAAGTCTAATTTTCCCAGGTGCCTAAGACTTTTGCACAGTACTGTGTATGTATATTTAAACTATAAATATGTATGTAATATGTTCACAAATTATAATAATTACAATAATAATGAAATGACTGGCATTCACCAGCTTCTGTTTATCACTTTCTCTTCAAGTTAACACCCATTCAGGAAGTTTGAATGCATTGCATCATCAATGCAGCCAGTCAGTCATAATTCATTGTGGTTAAATGCTATTATCTCCTGTGCAATATTAGTATTCATTCTGGAAGGTTTACATCCCTTCCACACTTTACTGTTACAATGCTGTATGGTTTATTTATTTTATTGTCTCGGATTTCCATGCTATTCACACTACCAGTACATTGCTATATTGTCTGCTTATTCTATTTTCTCAGATTTAGATCCCATTCACACGACTATTTTTAGATTGTCTGTTTTTGTACGGTTTCTGTCATTTCTTGCAATTTATTTAATCCCACCTAATTTCCTCCTGCACAATATCCTATGTATGACACAATTCATTCCCATTACAATGTTGTTGTATGTATTTATTATGTTGTTGGTATTGTTTTCCGTAACTTGCACTCTGTTTGAATGCTGAAAGTTGCTCTACTATGGATAAACATTGCCTCAAAACACTTTGTCGGTGTTCATAGATGCAGATGACAAATGATGGTTAATTAACTCCCCTCAATGTGTCGGAAATATGTGAATGCTGTTTGGGGGGACAGTCCTGTCTGAACAGCAGTTAAAAGGTCAAACTGAGTGTTAATCAATGGTGGTTTGTGTGAATGAAGGGAGAAGACTTTCTCTTTGAAATGCTGCAGTGAGCAGATTATGAGGTTAAATCCTCTGTGAATTCCTTGTTTTGGAGGTTCAAACAGAAAGCAAGACATGAAGAGGAAGGAATGACAAGGACTGCCAATTCGCATTCAGTCATTTTAAAAGAATACTTTATGATAAAAACTCAAAGGGACAGTCTCTCATCTTATTAGTGAAGGCTGACCATCAAATCTATTCTTTATTGCTGTTGGCAAGAACAGAGCAGATTCTGCACTTCCTGTTTCTAAGGTTCTCCCCAAGAGCAACACAGCAAAATATGTCGAACAAGCAAAAAGTGAGAAGCTATCAAATTAATGGCATTTTAGCAAAGTTCAACATTATTTTGGTGCATTAAAATTACAATCTTTTTAGTATTACTTGTTATTTAGGTTCTAAAATGGTAAGCATGGGTTTGCTTTTTGGTTTTTCACACCATTTGTCTCAGTTTAACAGTCATTAATTTCACCTTATTAATATTAGTTATGTTTTTTAATTAATTGCTTTATCCATCTTTTTTAAAAACAGTATAATAAAAACCATACCAACTGTGCAGTATAAACAGTACACTATACAAACAATCCAGAAATATAAGTAATGGACATATGTAAAATAAACCTTCTGCCAGTAAAAACATAAGTGAACTTTAAAAGAAACTTAAACGAGCTAGAAAGCAGCAAAAAAGTATCAAGGTTTCCTTTTTTCTAAAAAGGAGTTTATAATTTGTGAGCTGGTTTGAAGAACACAGGTTTGGTTTCAGATTTCTGCTCATTGTCTTCAGTCATTGTGTGGATTTATAAAAGCGCAAAAGGAGCACCGCCTAGTTTAATCTAATGAAGTAAAACTAGCCAAACCAAGCTTTTGACTGTAGTTCAAATGAATATTGGACTTCTATGAGGAAAGAGGTCTGGAAATGGTTAGGAGAACATTTTGCCACACATATAAAACCACAATTTACTGTAATAATGTTAGTCGTATTTTTTGTAATATTAATGTTTTAAGTTTTAACTTAACACAACTTTCCAGTAGTTAACAGGTTTTAAGCATAATTTTCCCAGGTGCCTAAGATTTTGCACAAAATATGTGCGTATATATGTAAACTTAGATCATTATAAGTATGTATGTAATGTTTTCTTAAATAATAATAATTACAACAATAATAAAGTTCACCAGCTTCTGTTCATCACGTTCTCTCAACACCCATTCGGTAAGTTCGAATGAACTGATTCAATGCAGCCAGTCAACACAACACAACCTGGAATCAACTTTTTAATATGCTGGCTCAGAGTGTTGCTTTCACTCAGAGTGTAACTTTGTGATGAGGCCCATGAGTCTGAATCAGTGTGACCATCACCACACTTCCCTTCTGCCCAGTGTGTCCTGACTCACAGACTGACAGTCATGCTACAGGCCACAGAGAAAAGTTCTGACAGAGGACAGGAAGCAAAGGGTTGTCTGAAAGAATAAAGATAAAATGAACATCCATCCATTTTCTACCCCTTTATCCCACACTCGGGGTTGGGGGGGGGGGGACTGGAGCCTATCCCAGTTACTACAGGAGAATGTGGGGTACACCCTGGACAGTCGCCAGCATGTTGCAGGGCCACACACTCACACCTAGGGGCAATTTAGTGTGCCCAATTAAGCTATCCCCAGTCAGGCATGTTTTTGGTGGTGGGAGGAAACCGGAGTTCCCGGAGGAAACCCACGCAGTCACGGGGAGAACATGCAAACTCCACACAGAAAGACCCTGCGCCCGACCCGGGAGTCGAACCCAGGACCTTTCCACGTCTAATTTTTCATCTAAAATTAATCTTAAAGATCTGTAATAAAAAAAATATAACTGAGTCCCCAATGCACTGTAAAGTAATGTAATGTACTTTAAATGTAATGTACATTTACTGCAATAACACTGCAGTGATGTGTTGCACTCATTTAAAAAAATGGAGCTTTCATGGACAAACAGTAATCCCTTTGTTTCTCTGCGCAATATGTTAGCCCCCAGTCCATCAGTGACCAAGACCACCATTGAGGAGGTTTCAGTATGTTGGTGGAACATTCTCAGCAGAGCACATGCACATGCGCTAGTGGTCTGTTAATGTGTGTATGTATGTGTTGCAAAGAGTTGCTCAGTATCACTGCTACACTGATGAAAGTCCAACAACGAATAATTTCCAATCAAAGGGGACCTGTGGCCAGAAACGGACCACTGACAATGGAATAGAGAATTACAAACACAAACGGTGACACATCAGAGAGTCATCAAGGTGGACCAACAGGTAAAATGTGTCAAATAAAGGACAGTAAGGGCACACAGTGTTTAAAAACGCCATCAGTGCTACAAAATGAGTAGTGTAAATAAATAGTACACTATAATTATTGTAATTTACAGCGATTTTCACAGTGTGAGTTATAGATGCAAGACTTTAAAGGAACATGTTTTTTGAAACTGTCTCCTCATTTACAGTTTATATTTAATTGGTTTAGGCTTAAGCAGGTCAGAAAAATAGGCCCCTTTCAGTGTATGAATACAGGCACTGGAGTGGTAGAATCACAGGTATTTTTCAGCACTTTTACCCGTGGAATTTAATTGTACCATACTCCATTGCTGTCAGAGGTTTGAAATTTTACTCACTACCATTTCTTAAATCCAGAGTGTTTATTTTGCTATTAAAAGGTTCAAATATGCCCCTTTCTCTTACAAAAATTAATGTATTCTCTTTCTGAATTTAATTTAAGGTTCATAATTGGACCTTGAGGACTGTGTTGCATCTCTGAGGAGACATTACACTCAGGGGACAAGGGCTTTGCTGGACCGTATTGTTTCCTCTTACAGTATTCTGTCAGTACCTCTATTCATACTGTCTCCTTCTGCTTTTCAGAACATGAATCATCACAGTTTCAGCCAAATAATGGACGTGCTTAATGATGCCATTTTTTTCATGTGGATCAAATTGGGAATTAGACTTTTCAAACCATTGGCTTTGCTTTGTCTGGGAGTGGAGTGCGGATATGCATCGCTGAATTGGCTAACAGTGTTTTCGGAGTCGACGTTTCAGCTTTAATTTTCTTTTTCACACACGATGGGTTTATTCCGAGCTGAAGAGGATGATCCAGCTCCTGTTTTTGTTTTTTTCTTAGGACTTCAAACCCTGCAGTGCGTCAGAGAGAAAGACTGGCTGGTGGACAAGAAGAGATTAGGACAGAAGGGCAAACAGGATAAAGGGAACCTATCATTCAGAGTGGAGGAAAGAAGTGGAGAAGAATGGAGTGCAATGAAAAGCCACTTAAGTTTAATGAAAATATTGCAAGCACCAAAAAGAACCGGCAGCAGAAGAAAGCGAAGAGGAAACATGAATGTGCACAGGCCTGGAAGGGGTTAGATCTGTACTGAAGAGGCAGAAACGAAGACGAAGGATGAAGGAAAATAAGATGAATACTCAGAGCGATATCCCTTGACATTAGAAATACTCTGGTGAGTTGCTTGTGAGTGCGTGCCATAAACAGAGAAATCTGCCTGATGCTTCAAAGAGCCGTCAAAGCTGACCTTTACTAACAGAAAGGGGATGCAAATAGCTGACCACTCAACTGTGTGGACTTCATTATTGTTTTGAAAGGATTTGGAAACACATCGACCCACTGAGAAAAACCTGTCACTCTCCACAGCAATTTATTACTTTTTCTTATCAATTTTGTCTCGCTCTCCACATTCTACATTCAACATATGGACCATCTGGATCAGCCCTGGAATTGTCCAGTCCAAGGTGGTCTTTCTTTCTAAAGATTTCCACAAATAGAATTCCACACGATAGATTATGCAGGCGTGGTCCAGCCCTGACCTGAGAGGAACTCTGTTTGAATCTGTATGCAAAAGTTTGAAATGTTCATGTTGGTTTTTGAGATGAAAGTGCACTTTTCAATCACTTTTGATTTCCAGTTTAACAAATCAGGGCGAAATAAAAAGTTAAATGCAGCTTATGTACAGAAATGTACATTTTTACATTTTACATGATGTTGAACTTCATAAGGTGTAGAAATGGTGCACTAGATATTCAGAGCAGGTTCAAAATTTGTTTCCTGAGGAGGACGTGTTCACTTCAACAAAACATGTCAACTGTAATTGAATGGTGGTTTCAATTTTTTTATTCATCAAGAGGTGAGATTACTTATTAGTCACATGACTCAAACAACCTATCCAGCAAAATCAGTACAAAATGACTATTTTCCTTCACCAATACAGTTGACTTTGGTTAACAGTTATTTTTGAGGTGTTTGGCCTGGTTAATGTCATTTTTAGCTTCACACATTTGCACAGTAAAACCTAATCCTTCCTGAAGCTTTTCCCCCTATGTGAACCTATCTAAAAATACAAAATCTATGTGTGTGTGTATGTTTTGCCCCTGTTGCTTTTGATGTCCTGGGAATAATCAGAATAACAAGCATGGAATACACGTTGGCGCTCACTATACCACTTCAAATGTGAGCTGTGTCTTCTGAAACATGTTAGAGAAAGCTGAGGGAAGACTGCAGGTTGACTCACTTCAGTTGGAGGCAGCATGGCTTACAACTGCACCTGCAGACACACAGAGGTAGAGAGAGAACGACAATCAGCACGGCAAGAGATGAACAAAGAGTTGCTATTTTCAAAAGTTGATATGCGAGAGGTGCTGTTGGTTTGTGATGCATATTTAACTAACTCTCAGCACTTTCGTTGAGCTACAAAGAGTTTAGAGAACTTTCAATTACCAGTACGGAGGAAGTGCAAATGTGGGCTAAAGAGCAGAACTCAAGCTCGAGTCTGGCGCTGAGAGAACTGACATTCCAGGGCATTCCACACAGAAAAGGGCTTAGGAGGAGCGAGAGATTACAGCGCGAACCCACATCTGGGAGAAGAACAGAGAGGCCAGTGAGAGAGGATTTAAAACTCAACTTTTTTTTCCAGCACACTGAGTCACCAGTAGTAGTGACTGGTGAGCATGGACCAAAATTCTCTCCTTGTTCCCCCTTTACCCAAAAGAAATATCAACATACTGATACAGAGCTCAAACGGCAAGGCCCACAGACACAGCTTTACCCTGTTTTGGTGAAGGTGCTCTGTCTCAGATGCATTAAATGTTTAGGATTGTTAACCTTCAGAATTGTTATTATAGAATATATGATATTTAATGGCAATTGCAGGATTACTTTTATAATTAGTTACATGTAATGCTTCAGCAGGCAAACGACTCATGGGTGAGCTTCAGATGGAAGTGCATGCTATTTATTTCTCCCTCCTGCTGATTGGCTGCTGCCCTTTGATGCAGCGACAGTCCAGAAATTTTCCCATGGGGCTTCTTGAATGTGTTTTTCATTTTGTTCTGCTTAAAGCACTGTATTTTTTTTACTGTAAATGTATTACATGAATTACAGTACAGTCTATACAGGGGTAATATAACTATTACATTGCAGCACTGTGGGAGTTCAGTGTAAAATATACAGTACAAATCCAGGTTTACCTTTCCGTTTTGTTTCAGGGTGTTGGATTAAGCTTAGTTTAAAGTATAAACTATATTCTGAAAGACATACTTGCATAACTAGTTCACTGCTGACAAAGGCTACTGGCTTTTCAAGTCACAAATG
>JBBKCR010059091.1:0-10522 GCA_037577295.1 Ladigesia roloffi | reverse complement strand
ATAGATAGATAGATAGATAGATAGATAGATAGATAGATAGATAGATAGATAGATAGATAGATAGATAGATACACATATATACATACACACAAGCACATATAAGCAGAGAGTGAGAGAGAGACTATACGTATATATATACATACAGATTTATATATACACATACAGAATTTGTGTGTTAGAGAGTTAAAGCTTGATTAGATTAGATCACGGTCCAGCACAGGTATGAATCCAGTTTTTCCACACTCAACTGTTTCTGGACAGGCTTCCTCCTCTTCCTCCCCGCGTACATGCAGTCTCCAGGCGGGATCATTCTCTCAGCAGCCGCAGAAGTTTCGCTCGACACAAAAGAACCAGCAGGCACCTGTTTCAAATCCTCTCCAAACACAGATTTTAGAGCTGAAAAAAAGCATCGCAACATTTTACAGAAGCACCCAGGAGACACAACCATCACAAAAGACCAGATCCACTCTCCGGAAAAGTGAGGAGGAGCAGAGATGTTCAGGACCGGCTGTTTAAATGCCTTAAACGTGTCTGAAGACGGCAAATCACAGAAATGACAGTTTATGTATAAAAGGAGGGATTGTTTTAAGCCCATTCACGTGTTTTGAAGAAGATCCAAAACGTTTACTTACCAAAACTTCTCTGAGATAATCCAATTTTGCTCCTGGGAGAGTATGAACAGGGCTCCCAAACCAGACAGATATTATATTATGCTTTAAGTTGACAGGTTTGTATTTAGGAAAACAGAACTAATCCCGGGACTAACCCGTAAATCCTGCAGCCCCCGGTGGGTGTGATGTTTTATAGTCGGCTGGGAGGTTTCAGGTGCTGGATCCGGATTTTCCTCCCAGACAAAAGTAGCGACTACGGGATTCACGAAAGATTCGGTTCTTTCGAGCCGATTCATGGCTCCCAAACCAAAAAATTCCAGTACTACGCAATAGATACACTATGTGGACAAAAGTATTGGGACCGCTTAATAACCCAGTGAATGGCAATTGTAACGCTTCACATATAATAGAAATTAAAAAAAAAAAAAATAATAATAATAATAACGGCGCAGTCCATCCATGCTGGAAAAATGGGACACACCTTTTAATTCAGTGAAGGTCTACTACTACTACTACTAATAAAAAAATGACCAATTATAATGACACAATTTAATAAGCAATACAATAAGAGAATGACACCACGCAATCCATCCACTAAATTGACAAACTATACTGTTTTAATTGAAAATGGAGGCCAAATGCGTACTAAAGCCTATGGATTTCAATGGAGCTTCATTAAAATCTATGTTGGTATATTGGACAGGTGTCCCAATACTTTTGTTCATGTCGTGTATTTATCCATTTCGGATAAGTTTTAAATATGCACTGACTACAAGCATATGAGGACAGTTGTGAAAATCACATACGGATAAAAAGACAAGTTTATTCACTAAAATGGTCATATTTCATTTTTGGGGGGTCACATGGGACTGCGTATGACGAATGAAAACAGAAAATCCATAATTTGATTTTAACCACACGAACGTTTTTGTTAATTCAAGGTTTCACGAGAAAATCTGGCAGAATTTGGGTCAATGTGGTCGCTGGAGACGAATGTGAAACACTTTTGAGTTTGTGTACGTTTCCATAGTGTTTGTGAATTTTTTATTTGAGCTATAATTTATACAAATAAAAACGAATCGTTGGTACGTAGGTTCGGTTCAACGAGTCGGTTTGTTAAACGGACTCGGATTGAAGCTTCACTGGGTCACGAACGGACTCGCGCTTCGCACGCAACGCGCTCCTCCGCGCGGCAGCCTCTCACGCACGCGCTCACAGCACGCAGCACGCTTCAACAGAAAAACAGAAGCACGTGACACTTCAACCAATCCAGAGCCCTGGTGCATTTATCACAAACCCAAATAAATCACTGATTCCGATCAATTGCTACCAACGTTTAAAATGAAATGATAAAATAATATTACTACCAGTGATAAAAATCGCAATAACAATGATAAAATAATTACAATACAAATAATAATACAAATGACAACATTGACAATAATATTCATAACGGCTTATACTATATGACATATACTAAACAGACTATATGATACTCTCTTTAAAGTTCCTCAGCTTAAAAAGATCATACCCTGTAAAATTTGGACTGATGTCTTCACAGTATTAAAATGTTCTGAATTCATGTTTTCGTGGATTTTATTAGCTGGAAGCCCAACTTGAAATCGTTTAATTTGTGGGCCCTGGATCTATAATATTTGAAAGTTTAACGTTTCAAACAGAATTATGGAATTTAATCAAGTTTATGGTATTTTAACTCCATGATATTCTATTTTTTTGGAAAGGGTCTGTACACGAATTACTTATATTATACAGTGATGCTGTACTGTGCATTTTATACAAAATGTGCCATTTAGTTTGTACAATGCAGCTATACACATTATATTACATTATTCTATTTCTTTGTTTTCTCAAAAACTTGTGGGACTGATAAACCTATATCTTGTCTAATAACATCACAATAGCAATGACACCCCAAATAACAGCAGCAGCAGTACAACTACATATAGTATTAAAAATGCCAATAATAATGACAATAAGAATATGAACATTAAATAACATCAATTAAGATTACTCTTATATAATATATAATATAATTCTTATTTTTATTATGCTTATAATTACTTTTGTTCTGAGGCAAACTAGTTACATTCATTAATAAATGCAACTTTAAACATGTTAAATATTTTTCTGAAAAATTTTCTGAAATTTTTCTGAAACCAAATCTGCTGGTTTCCTTTAATTAAAAATAAATGAAGATTTCCGAATAACTAATTTATATTAGCCTTTCTCCAAAAAAAAGGCCCAAATCAAGGAACATTCATAGATAAAAAAAAACAAAACATTTTTATTCCTACAGCAGCCTCATGCAGATCTAGGACTGTAGGAACAGAGTCCCAAAACTGCACCTTATTTTCAAACAATCTCCATTTCTTGTTTTTGAGCATCTTTTGAGCAATCTTGCTTTCCCTCTATGCGCCCTCGAGGGCCGACCGGATGGAAAATCTGTGAAATGTCACGGAGAAGCTACATGCTAACAGTCCAGTCACAGAAAGTGACTTTTATTAAGAAAGCTCTGTTAAATCAGTATATCTGAAGGTTATTTTTCACATTTCTTCTCTTCCGGCCCATTATTTCTCCTCAGGAAACACAAGGACAGACAGACTTACGTAAAAATCTTAAATGTTTGTGTAAAGTGAGCATTTGTCATACAAGATTACTGCACAGTGTGAACAGTAGAAATTCTCTCTCTGCATTTAACCCATTTCTGTCTCACGCTTCTGCTTCCCTGAAGATCCGAAATGTTTGTGGAACGATGGTCTATATATAATTTAGCGTAGATGTATTCATTATAGACCGGAGGCGCTTGCGGAAAGAAAGAAACAGAAAAAGCGCAGTAATAAAAAAAAAAAGTTGTCACAAACTGTAAAATTCGGGAGTTTCAAGAGATTTCACCAGGGAATAAACCTCAAACTCAATGGATCCACTTTCACGTCCCACCAAAACACTCCAACACAAACCTGCGGTCAAACTGATCTGACCCGAAATCCAGCGTGGAACGAAAGGAAATTGCGCCACCTAGTGGAGTGACAAGGACAGACCATTCTCCATGTTCCCACAACGTTTAGTATTTATTAACACATCAAAGGCAATACAAAAATACAGATTTAAATACACAATCATGAACGAATTTCTCTAGTCCTCCAATATGTAATTGGGATTGACTACTAGAAACGGGTCTTCCTCCATGACGGGCTCCTCCCCTTCATTAGTGACCTTCTTCAGGCCCGTCTTCGTCAGTTCTATGATGATATGGTCCTGCGATTAGAGGAAACAGGGACATGCGTTTATTATTATAAAGTCTTTAAATGTCAAATAAATACCACTAAAGGCACAACTTCCTTTGAGTGGAGGTAACAGGTTTGTGTAGTGAGAATCTGAAGAGGTAAACAGTGCAGCTGGAAAATTTTCACATATTTGTTGTCGATTTGGCATCAAAGAATGAAGCTCAACATAAATTTCAAGTGTGATGAAATAATTATATCATACATGCATTGTAGATTCAGATACAGATTTCAAGTATCTCTTAAATGATTTACTGGTTACATCATCCATATACTGGTTGAACTGTCCATATACTCTATATATTGGTTCCATTGTCCATATACTGGTTACTTTGTGCCTATACTGGTTATACTGGTTAAATTGTCCACATACTTGTTACACTGTATATACTGGTCCCATTGTCCATTTCTGGTTATACTGGTTACATTGTCCACTTACTGGTTATATTGCATGTGTTGGTTACATTGTCCATATATTTGTTTTACTGGTAAAATTGTCCATATACTGGTTCCATTGTCCATATGTTGGTTATATTGTGCCTATACTGGTTATACTGATTACATTGGTTTAATTGTCCATATACTGGTTACACCATGTATACTGGTTCCATTGTCCATATATTAATTATACTGTGTATGCTGGTTAACTTGTCCATTTACTGGTTTTATTGTCCATATTCTCTAAGAAGCACAAGGATGTAAACATTTTCCCTCGTCTCACACTGTTTTATACTGTTATATTGGTTATACTGGCTAGACTGGTCATATTTTTTGCACATTTCAACTGTCACACATTGTCTTATTTAGATTTATATAGAATGCCCAGTGATCTTTCCAGACACTCAGAACTCCTTATCTTATTGTTTACTTCTTATTTGCTTCGTATTTGTTTTTTTCCTTATGTTAGACTCTATGTACACTGTGGAACCTGAACGTCTCCTTTTGTCTCTCTGACATTTTGAATTTTGACTGATCCAAGAAACTGCTTTAAAGCAAGCATCTCCAGCTTTTTAAGAAAAGAAAATGCCTCAAAAGATTCATGTGATCAGTAGCTGACTTTTCACATGAATAAAGTAGAACTAGACTCACATAGTGGATCAATCTGTGCACGACTTTCTCAATCAGATCCTTCCTGGCGATGAGCTCCGCCTCGGACTCGATCTCGCCCTCGATTTCCCTCAGGTACCAGTTGATGAGCTCGCTCTTCTTTAAAGAGGACTCTTCATCCACTGAGACACAAAAGCTTGGTTACAATTTACGAGGTACAGTTTAGAAGAAATCAAACGCAAAATCATTGATACAATTTTTGATACAACAAGAAGGTTGGTTAAATATACACTCGACTATCACACCGATGGTAACTTTCCTTTTTCCAGAACTAGGGACTTAAATATGGAGTATTACATTCCTCTCCTTTACAGCAACACGATATGGACAAAAGTACTGGGACACCCATTTTTTTCCCAGGGTTTCTGTTCTAATATTAACACAGCATTTACTGTTTACTTGCTGCCATACACAATGCCACATAATGTATCAAAAAATGTGCTGAACCTTAAATCCACCCTGAAAATACACCAAAAGCCTTCAATTGAATTAAGTCGATGTTAATTTCTGAAACTGACCTATTAATTTTACCTTAATCTTAAATTTAAGGCATTCATTTAGGAGGTTACATTATTTTAGATGTAAATTTGTTTGTTTTACCACATGATCTGGGCACCTCACCCCCCTAACTTAAAAAAAAATGTTCCCCTTAAATAACCGACCCTCCTGAAGAAATGCCTTTTGTTCAGGATTAAGGGTTTTCACACTCATACTTTAAATCCTAAAACTAAGGGATTGGTTTTCAAATTAATGGCCACTTGATTCAAATTAAGGTGTTGGGCATATTTTCAGGGGTAAACTAAGGTAGAGCTAAGCACATTTTAAGTACATTTGCTTTCATAGCGATGAGGAGACACATTGCTCACATTGCTCCATTTTCTGCATGTGCAGCACCAGCAGGTTGGAGAGTCGGCGGTACTCAGCGAAGGACATGCGCAGAGCTGGTTTGGCCGCTGTTGTCTTTTGGTTTGTCTCGGCCTCGCCCGTCTCCATCGGCTCCACTGCAGTTGCGGCGGCTCCGTTCTGACCCTGCACCTCCCCAGCCAGAAGCTCGTTCTGATCTGGAGGGAACCGAGTAGAAGCTGACGCTCAAACCTCAAACATAAAACTGACAGACACCTAGGAACCTTCTTTCCTTTTTAGCTAAAAGTAAAGTGACCCATTCACCAAGTCACGCAGGGAGCTGCCACCAATGGGGGGTGCCAAGGAGCAGTGCGTGGGGGCGCTACCTTACTCAAGGGATGACATTAGCAGCTTTGGGATTTAAATTTTTGGACATTAGGTTTATTAGAAAATAAAATATACAAGTATTTTTTTTCCCTCCACACGTGTCTTAATTTTTTATTCTTTAACATTACTGTGTTCACATGACTGATTTACCTTACTGCTCTGCCAGAACTGCTGCTTCATTTTACTTGTTATTTTAAAACTATTTTACTTTTAAGATCCCCACACAGTCGTGGAGCGCATTTACCGTTCATGTCCTCATGCTCGTCCTGGTCCTGATCGAAGTTGATATCAGGGGAGTCCACGCGAATGATGGATTTATTTAGAAGTCGAAAGGCTTCCTTCACATGTTTGGGTTGAACCTTAAACAGAAATAAATCCTGTATTAGGATGACAGAACCGGTTCAGTGTCGAGACTTCTGGATATATAACTAACACAAATCAGTCTTTTGCAACTTTTTCTCAGAACTGGTAACTGTTCACTGAAATCCCCACAAAATAGCTAAAACTGCAGATATCCTCCAAATTTTTTTTTTGCTTTTTTGGGGCAATATATAATTTTTCATGGTTTCTAGTGCGAAATTAAGAAAAATATAATGTACTAGTATGGTAACAAATGTGAACTAATTCGGCTACATTTCCATATCAAAATATAACTGTATAAATGTTTTGGTACTGTGGAGAGAAATGCAAATAATTCATCTTGTGATGGTGAAACACTGCTGTACTCTGCCGAAGGGGGTTTGAAATTAGCCAATCAGAGCGCGTTACTTTTTTCTTCTGGCTGTTGATTGGCTGCTGCTCTGTGGCGCATCCCTGACAGCTGGACTCCAAAATTCAGCATTAGAAGTGTTTCAGTGTGGAGCATCTCCAGTTTACCTCCAACTTTAAACACAGTTTAATACTTTACCCTGTAAAGTGTTTTGGGGGCATATTTAGAGATGACTTTATAATTATATGCACTTTTTTACAAATTTGCATAATTTTTTTTGGTTCCACAATTCATGGATGCTTTTGGAATGTACCCCTGCGAATTTCAGGGTTCATCTGAACTACTGTCATTTAATTCTCCATTATCTTAACTTTATTGTTATTGCACTGAACATGCTCATGACTTGATAACGTTTTTCTTCACTTATCTTACAAATCCACTCAGTTCACGGTCCCTATACCTGTACCAGTTCTATCTAAACACACTTTCAGCGATTCTCGTGTTCTTTTATTCATGAGGATGTGAGCAGGATCTCTCCCGACCTCGTCTGAGCAGTACAGGCGGGCCATGGCCTCGGACAGGCGGAGCATGCTCTCCAGCTGCCGCACCGTGATTCTCCAGGCGGATTTAGTTGCTCCGCATCCGTCTCGCTGCCGCAGGCGCTTATACTGCTCCACCACAAACTCCTGTGCCTCCGGAGTGATCTACAACACAGGCCAGGACCTGTCAGAAACACACTTCTCTCTAAAAAGCAAGCTTAGTGTATAAATATAAATATTTCACTGGTTCAGGATACATTTTACTGCGGGTTGTACTAAAGATTCTTGGTTTTATTATAAACGCAATGAAATGCATCTTTATTAGGACTGTGCAAAAGTTTAAATTCCACAATCAAAAATTAAAACAAATGTAAACTTAAAGGAAGGAGTGAAAGTTAAAAGTTTTTAAATTTAAGTGTTTTTTTAAATAAAGGATTTTATCATTTAAGTGTAGAAGCAGTTCTGGCAAAGCAATGCAAGCAGTAATGTAAACAAGTCATGAAGACACATTTTGAGAGAAAACAAAGTAGTTCTATATTTTGCTGTTCTAATAAATCTAATACCCAAAAAGAACCACTTTTACAGGTCATTTGACCTAAAACTTCATTAAGGTTACTAGTGATTATTTCAGGGTCAGCTGTTGGCCGAGTGGTTAGGGAGTTGCAAACTCAGTAATCAGAAGTTTGTGGGTCCGAATCCCAACACTGCTTGTGTTTTCACCAGTGATGGGAATAACGGCGCTATAAATAACCGGCGTTACTAACGGCGATACTTTTTTTAGTAACGAGTAATCAAACCAGTTACTGTTTCCCACGTTACAGCGCAGTTACCGTTACTGACAAAACTATAACTGAGAACACTGAAGCCGTTTTCATGTGTGCAGCGCCTCTCTCAGCCATCTCTCTTTCTCTTTGGGTGTGTGTGTGTGTGTGTGTGTGCGCGCGTGTGTGTGTGTATTTGGGCCGGGGCGGGATACATAACCAGTGATGATGATTGGTGTGTCTGTACACGTGGTGTATCTGGGAAGGCGATGATTAGCAAACCATGGAAATTTGCTAAATCTAAGCCAATCAGGCAGAGTAGGCGGGTCTACACACGCGCCAGGCTCCTTTATGCCCCCCTGCTCTGAACAGCCAAATATTTAAATATAATTTTTATAATCTCGACATGCACTGGCTCGAAGAAAGAAACTAATGCTATGTGTTCTACGCGGACTACTTAAAGCACTACACGCACGCACTGACACGCGCACCAAACCCCCCACTACACCGCCCCGTTCGCATATGTACCATCCTAAAAACACACTGACCCGCCCTCGGCTCCCCTGGTAATTTCAGTCTAGAACCGCCACTGTCCAGGAGTCACACCGATGGCAAGTCCAAGTTCACAGGCAGCTTCTGCAAACTGGAAGTTTAAGCGCTACTTTTCCCTCGCTGAGGTGAAAGGCAAAAATGTTTATGTGACCTGCAGCTTATGCCCAGGAGAAAAGCGTCTCTCTGCGTCAGTGATTAGTGTACAATGTTTTATATTTATTTTTTATTAAATTTGATTTATTTGTTAAGTAACACAAAAATTAGTGGTAATTAGTTACTTTTATAATGATGTAACTCAGTTACTAACGCAGTTACTATATGTGAGAAGTAACTAGTATCTACAACTAATTACTTTTTTAAAGGTACTTGCCCAACACTGGTCATCACTGTGGCTCTCTTGAGTAAGGTAGACACTGCTCCCCAGCGCCCCCTAATGGTGATAGCCCCCTTCTTCATGTAGTAAATGGGGTATTTACAGAGAAAAAATTTCACACTGTGCTGTGGTTATAAGGGGCCACTTTAATTTAAATATTTTCATATGTACTTTTATATTGTATATAGACTGAAAGATCGTATTTTACCAAGCACTAATCAAATTCCTCCCCTCCACTCACTGTAAAGGGAGGGTGTAAAATGTTGGTGATAATGCTGCAATACTCAGTTAAAAGGAAACAAGGAATTTTGTAAAACTGGAGGCCAGTCAGACTCACCTTTGGTTGGAACTGCCGGGCGAACAGTATATAGCGCTGGATGTCATCCGCATCGTATACGCGCTCTACTGAGTCAATGTTTCTGGCGTGGAGGTCAACGATTCTCCTGGCTATGGCATAATCAGTCACCTGGAGAGAGAAACCCCCCCCTCAAAAACACTTAACACCGAAATGGGTGACAACAGGAAAAAAATAGCTTGTTTACATCAAACTCACTTTGAATAATGAAAAAATGCTTTCATTTGATATAATTTCCCAAAATACAATGTTCGACAGGTTTCCATCACTACTTGAAGTTACTCTTCAGTACATCTGCACATTTTTTCTTCTCTCGCCTTAGTCTGGAGTTTATAACTACTGTACACTCAGACATATGTGCTATTTGTGTGTGAAATCCATTTTTTATTAATTAGGAATATTCCATTGAGAACAATACAAATAAAAAATATCCACCAATCACCTCTCCACCACACTGTTGGAAATTGGTTACAACACTAATTCAGGCATCATTGTGTTTGATTTATAAAAGCCTTTCGCATAATTTCAGAAATTGATGAGGATTCATCCACCAGAGTTGAATGGAAAAAACGCTCATAAGATGAAAAACCCAGAAGCAGAACACAAGGCATGTTGTGGAATTTCCTCACCTCATTGCATTCATCCACCAGGATGAAGAAGAGGTCAAACCTGGACATGATGGGGGCCGACATGTTGACATTCTGCTTCAGAGATTTGGAGCGGTTGTATCTCCCGTCAATGGGATTGGCTGCGGCCAGGATGGAGGTCCTGGCGTTTAAAGTAGCCTTAATAAACACAGACATACCGATTATTATTTACTTCCATTTATATATACACAGCTCTGGAAAATAATAAGAGGCCACTGTGACTTATTTTTAAATCAGTGTCTCTCTGAGTGTGAACCCTTTCCAGTCCAGTGTGTGTTAAACTCCTCCACAAGCTCCTCATTCTGCTTTATGAGGGACTGATCAGTGATCACCTGA
>JBBKCR010059072.1:0-10522 GCA_037577295.1 Ladigesia roloffi | reverse complement strand
ATATTTATTTTCTGGGTTTAGTTTATTTTGTTAGATTTATTTAGACTTGTATTACACCTGATTTATTTATCCTAGTAGAGTAGTAATCTTATTCTTATTCATATTCTATTGTTATTCTTAATTTGCATTATTCTGATGTCTCTTGTTGGTCTGTGTCTGTGTAATGTGGTGGTCACCAAAAACAATTTCCTTCGGGATAAATAAAGTTTTCTGATTCTGACTGTAGCTGCACATACTGTGGCTTTTCAGTCTGAGAGTCCATTAACTAGGGAGGCTGAATAGTGTTGAAGGCACTGGAGAAATTAAAGAAAATGATCCTTCAGATTTCTTACAGCTTTTCTAGGTGAGTGTAGGCTTGTTCCATCACTTAGACGATGGCATCTCCCACTCCAGTCTTGGCCTGGTAGGGAAACAGAAGGGGATCTAATGCTGGCTTAACAAGAGTGTGGAGGCTGTCCAGGATTAGTTGCTCAAAGACCTTAATTGTAGCCTGTAGTCCAATGGAGAACTAAGGCATGCCCTCTTTGGGGCAGGAACTAAACAACATATTTTCCCCAGCACAGATACCTTCTTGAATCACAAAATTCAAGCTGAAGATCATCAGTAGTACTCCACATAGCAGCACTTGTGGGCTAGTAGCATCTGAGCATGTAGCCTTGGCAGGATGAAGTCTGTGTATTTCTCTCCTTACTTGGTCCTTAGTGATTGTGATGGATGATCCATGTGTGTCAGGGTCCTCACTGGCAGGAGAGTGGTTTAGATGGTTGGGGGGTGGGTAAGATATAAAGCAGCATTCTGACAAGGCATGGATGTGTCTATTGTGGGACATGTCTATTGTGGAATGTGCAGAGGGGAGGGACTACGTTCCAGACTATCTGTCCAGAGAGTTCTCACACAATGATCACCACAGAGACGGTGTGAGGTGCCATTCACTCTGCAAGTATGAGACTCCAGACAAGACATTGCATATCTTCCATAACTTAAATTATGTCTCTCTGAAAAGGACATGGTTTGTGGACTGCATAACCAGAGAGAATAAGACACAGGACTTGTTGTATGCTGATGTCATCCCACCTCTGGGCTACTAGATGCCCAACTAAGGGCATTTCTGTCCCACCAACCTAACACTGGTGAAAAGGCAGCCAGCCACTGTCAGAGCACTCAGAGCAGTGGTCGAAGCAGCACCGCAGGGTTATCTGGAGACTATGGACTCCTTATGGGAGATGTTTTATGAGCCACATGGCAAAGACATCTATAGCCTCACAGTGTGCTCTTTTTTCCTTGACCTTTTGCTATTTCACAACACCTCCTTTTCATATTTCCCCTCCTTATCTCAGAGGAAATGTACTAGATGATCTCTCTGTGCTTTGTTTTGTCTTGCCCCAGCGAGATCAGCTGGTTGTGGTTGTAAATACATAGCAGGTCGCTGCCGCTAGCTGTGATAGCATTAGCAGTGTATGGGCAGCCCAAACAAAGAGCAATAAACATCAGAAAGGCAGTAATAACTTTCTCAAACTCAGGCCGAGAGAAGATATGACATACTAATACTAAGAATACTATATATTTCTTTAGTAAACGGATGAAGAAATTTTATGACATGGAGCAGTCATAAACATGCATATGCAAGATCACGCCTGCCCACATAAAATGATTTAAATTGTAATTAAACTACCTACATAAGTTCCAATCTATATAGTGAGGTGTACAGAAATATCACCAACAGAATGTGCATTAACAACAGAATGTGTTGTAAACACAAGAATAGGGAGAAATTGGTCATTTTACCACCTGTCCTGACCTTATGGAGGGGATAAAGGGCCTCTTTTAGTGGAATTGGAATTGCTGTCTGTCACAAAGGAAGTCTGTCCCACTCCCACCTCTCCAGCCAAATAGCTTGATCTGTTCACACTATGAGCCGACACAAATTCCTAAATTTCCATTCACTGATGTGTATAAATAACCTATTTGAGGTCAGCTGATCGCATAATAGATGATAATAAGGAACTGCTGAAACAGCGTTTGAACAGCCATCTCTTTACTGAATAGTGAAACGTGCAGTCTGATAGACTCCTTGTGAAGTATCAAATTCTCTTAATTTATTCCCTTATCTCTTAATTTTTTGTCTAGGCCTTCTACTGTGAGCGATAATGTTTTCTTGTGGACTACAAAGCACTCATGTACGTCGTTCCGGATAAGAGACTCTGCCAAATGCTGTGAATGTAAGTGTAATTGTAATATATGAATAGCACATTTATAAACATGTATATTAACAATATATTAGGACACTCTATATGTTTAAGTTTAAATTATTTTTGGTATCAAACATGTATAAAAAGTAATATTCTCCCCTTGTTGTCAGAGCTCTTGAGTGCTTTCTCAATTTATTCTATGAATGTTTTTTGATAACAAATGTTGGTGTTTATGGGTTAATAAGTCTGTCAATTGTTGGCTGTGGTAGAAAATTAAACCAGACCTTTGAAGTATTAAATGACTCTAAATTCACAGAATGTAATGAATTGCAATATTTTCTCTACAGTCATACAGCAAAATACAAGTATTATTTATTCTTACTGTAAAAAGCTCCGGTTTCATACCTAGACTAGTGGAATTAAATTTTGAAATACCTTTCCAAACACCTACTGTTTGTAATTTATGTGAAATCTTTTTAAATTTGATCCTGAGGAAATAAGTCAGTTATGCTCAGAATTGTGAGCTGATATTGAATCATTAATTGTGTTTAAATATTTAAATAACAGCTGTGGTTCTCAAACAAGTTCCATTCCTTCCCACAGATTGTGGTTTTGGGAGTTTAGTTTGAGAAATAACATCTTAGAGATTCACAAATAAGTAAAAAAATAAAGTGCAGTTTTATTTTATGTCCACTTCATGGACAAAAAACATTAGACTTATCTGTTATGGTGGTTTGTTGATTTTAAGTTCTGGACTACCTTATTAAGAGTCTACATGCTTTTGCAGGTTAGTCTTTACTTTTGTTTATTTAAATTATTTATTGATAATTGTTATATTGTTTTTGTTGTTTAGGTAAATTTTTTAACATGAAAACTGAACCTATGATAAAAACACAAAACTACATAACCTGTTTGTTTATAATGTGTTTTGAATGCCTGTATAATATTATAATTCATTATGTAATAAATCACTTTTTTGATGCATATAAAATTTGGTATCAAAACAACAATCATGTTTTTGATCATCAAATAAAAAAAAAATAGAAAACTGGGATAAAAAATTGTATTTACTCGCCTCTGTGGCTGCAGTGATTACAAGAATGTAAAACGTGTAAATGGGAAAGACAGATCATATTATCACTATTTCTCCTATCTCTATTTTCACCTCAAATAAAGATTATCCCTGTATAAACCCTGAAGTAGTCAGTCTGATATTTCTTGTTACTCATTGGTGGTAATTGTGTAAGGACCCACCAACTGTGGAAACTCACTGATGCAGTGAAATATTACATCTGGACTACTTTCAGCAGAAAAGGGCTGGTAGGGTTGTGGGTTTGTCTCTGAGTCAATATGAATTGGTCTATACTGTAATTTGAATGTGCATGGAATAGAACAGAATTAATTTAATAAATGCTAAAATGTAAGCTACACATTCTGACTGAGAGAGACATCTGAGTAATTAAATTAATTAGTCTCATTTAATTTAATAGAATTATACTGCATGCTTTGTTCTGTATGTACGTTATTCATTAATAACTATATATTATTCTGTATCATCTTTTATTAGATACAGATATCTAATATTATTTAGTATCATTCATGGTAATTATCATTGAATTTATATTGAAAATCCTATGTAGTTCACTTGTTATGAGAATATGAGTTTTGGTTGCATGTGTGCATGTGTGAGCTTGTGTGTGTGTGTGTGTGTGTGTGTGTGTGTGCAAGGAAGTTATTGTTGGTGGTTGACATCTGTGAATCCTTCTTTAGTACAGTAACTGGTGCATCTACATGAAAATACACACACACACACACACACACCTGCTCCCCTCTAACCGGGCTTGAAGCCACAAACATGTTGTTACTATAGAAACAGCCCTGGCCATTTGCATTCACCCTCATAGTGACAGACAAAGGCGATGGTGTCATCACATACACACACACACAGACACACACACACATGTCTGGGCTAATTCACTGCAATCACATATTTCTCAACTGATTAAGCAGTAGCCTCTGATCCATAAACACATGCAAATGCACAGGTCACTATTCACACTGTGACACTGATTTTTATTTAAATAAAAAACAGGAAATTCATTTTTTATTAGCAGATTTATTTATTTAGTAATGTGCTTTAATGAAGCTGTTTATCATCAAATAAATATATGTGAATTGGATGAATAATTAAAGTCACTGTTATAATGACTTTATACAATTTAAATTTTGTGCTGGGCCTGTAAATGCACACTCAGGTATGCTGAGATCACCGCGAAGGCTTAGAAATTGCACCTGTGCCCTGTTTTTTGTAATGAGTGTGTGTATTAATAGTCCCTCTTACTGAAACATTTAAATGACTAATGATGTGTGAGAAAAAGTAATTATGCTCCATAAGGAAAAAAGTTCTGAACTATCCAAATAAGTGTAAAACCAGTAGGTCTATGGACAGCTACAATGCCAAGATCAGTCAGATTTAAATATCTGAGGCATGGAAAAGGAAATGCCAAGGAAAACCCTATTTTTCATGCTGAACAAATGATATCATTTTGGTTAATATCATGTCTAAACTGTAGTATGGATTTACACACAATTAACATAATTGGGGAAACTACTGAAAAATATACACAATTACATGTACATGAACAGTTTCACTGCCAAAACACATGACCTGAGGTTTATTTGTTGAGCTGATGAACTGAATCAGGTGTGTGTATTATTAATTAATATTAAATCACAAAAAAAAAACAGAAAACCCCTGTCTTTCATGGGGATTACACTCCAAGAGCACCCACAGACAGTGTTGGGAATAATGCGTTACAAAATTAACTAATCACTGTACTGCATTGCTTTTTGCTGTAACGCGGTAGTGTAAGGCATTACAGAACAAAAATTGGTAAAATTTTACTCCGTACAAATGTCAGTAACGTGCGTTACAATTAATTTTTAAACCGGAAAGAAGTTTCACCACAAGATCAGCAGTCCGTAGAGAAACGTCCGTGCAAACTGTTTCACTTCTTGTAGTCAGTGAAAAATCTGTGGAGTGACACTTTCTCTTCAACAAAGTATGAAAATATAATTTTTATCCAATGTTTCTCATGAAATGAAGTGATTTACTGTAGAGTTAGTCCCATATTTGCTGCAGTACTGGCCTCTACTCTTCTCTGCTTTGAGGATTTGATTTCATACAAGTGTGATGCTAATTAATGATGCTGCATCTTTGGTTCTGGATCACAAACTTTAGTTCAGCTCGTCATAAAGGTAATGGATGAATCACTCTAGAGAGCAAAGCTCCACTATTCCACAATCTAAAGTCCCCCAGGCCTATTACCCCTCTAGCACCATGACTTCAGTCCCAGCAAATTTATGCTCATGTGTAGCTGCATGCTTTTCTGTTAATCATGCCTTATGGAGAAAATTCAAGCTGTGTGTTTGCAGCTACTGACCTTCGAGCAGGTGAATTAACTAATTAAAGAGATCTTCCTCAATCATTTATACATATTATTAAAAAAGTGGCCCCTTATATTCATACGTGAACACCACACCTCAGTACACAGTGTGAAAATTTTCCTTTAAACACATTTTACCCATCCGTACACTTGTTCACTTATAGTATATATAGTCTTGTAGGATATTATTTCCTTATAGTCTATATCGTGACACATTGAAATGCCATTGGAGAAAAAGGTTTAAGATTAACTTTTATTATTGTTTTATTATGTTTAAATATTTACACTGGTAAGAATGTGGCATTTAGGGTTTAGTAATAGCAAGAAAAAAACTTTCGTTATAGTAAATATTATTATAATTATAATAATAATAATAATAATTATTATTATTATTATTATTATTATCCTTTACTACATAGTAAACAATAGGGACAAAAGTATTGGGACACACCCTCAAGTTATTGTATTATGGCGGTACCTTAAGCAAAGGGCTTAATCTTAATGCTTCAGCAGATCAAGACACTTTGGACAACATCATGCTTCCAACTTTGTGGACACATTTTGTGGAAGAACCTTTCCTGTTCCAGAATGACTGTACCCCAGTGCACAAAGCAAGGTCCATAAAGACATGGATGGATGAGTTTGGTGTGGAACCCATCCAGAACCTTTGGGTGAACTGGAACAGAGATTGCTATCCAGGCCTTCTCATCCAACCTCAGTGTCTGACCGTATAAACGTTCTACAGGATGAATGGGTACAAAATCCCACAGAAACTCCAAAATCATGTGGAAAGCCTTCCAAGAAGAGTGGTAGCTTTTATAGCTGCAAAGGGCTGACCAACCACATACGAATGTCTATGTATTGCAGTGTCATTAAGGTCACTGTATTTTATTTTTACAATAGTTTGTTTTATTTTAGTGAGAATGTGTGGGGGGAGAGGGCGTCCTCTGGTGGTCTCTGAGTGTCTCTGTTTCTGTAAACCTTCCCGGTAGCCGTAGCACCATCCCAGCAGGCTGCTGCTGTCCTGCACAACCAGGGAAAGAGGATAATAAGTTCCTAGCTGCCTCATCAATAATCCTCCATACTACAGTTCATAGACAAGACTACAGTCTCTTCTGCCATGTAAGTATGAGTTTTCCGTCTCAGTTCTTGACGCTGTGCACTGAATTCCAGCGCTGCTTTAAAGGAGTCTAAGTCTCTGGAGCTACATCAGCTTCCGTCGAGGCTCAGATCACCTTAAAATCCCCCCGGTTCTCTCTTCAATAGCATACAGTATTTGTGCATTTGTCTATATATGTGTTTTATTCACATACATTTTTACAGCCGATTAATCAGTCATCAACCATATCCACCAATAGCATCGCCAGCTAAAGACTACAAAACCGGTGCAGTGGGGATTTTTTTTGTCTTTTTGAGACAAAAATATCGTTTGTTTTGTCCTTGTAACGGGCTCAAAACTGAATGTGTTTATATGAAATACTCATCCTCCAACCGTTTATAAATCTGTTATTATGCATGTATGGACTTATCATGGTAATAGTTATAAAAGTTATAAATACTAAACAAAAATCATGACTTGTGTTAGTATGAAGGACAACCGGGAGCTTTGGTAGTATGTGTGATTATCGTTTCTCTTGTTTTTTTTCTGTTTATTTTCGTGCTAGCTGTCATGCCAGCTGGGCCACTGGTGTTTCTCTGTCTGGGCTCTTTTCTCCCTTATATCGTTTTCATTACTAATAATAGGTAGAACATGTAATTTAGGGTAGGACGTTTGTGATGCGTCTTTCTCGTTTTTAGACTTGACAAATTGTGAATAATTGCCGTAATTTCTTATTTTGCCATCGTGTGCAGCGTTTTGAATCGCAGCAGGGTGCGGACTGTTTGGAGATGACGTCATCCCGGCATTTCCTGCACAGACAGAGAATTACCAGCAGGGGGCTCACTCAATTAACTCTCATTCATAAAGCCGTATTTCTCCAGATTATTCTCATTGAGCAAAAAGAGAAGGGTCTGGCTGCAGACCTCCTGTGTGGGTAAACCTTCTCTGTCAGTACATCTCCTCTGAGGGAAGGGAAAGGACGTAACAGAAGGGGTGTTAACCCTAACCCTAACCCTATTCCTAACACTTTCCCTAATTATTTTTTAGAAAAGGGGCAGCTGTTGGCCTAGTGGTGAGGGAGTTGCTCCTGCGATCAGAACGTTGTGGGGTTCGAATCTCAGGATGGCTAGTTTGACCCCCAGGTGCTGTGTTTCTGGCTGCCCTCTGAATTACGTGGTGGATGGGTTACAGAAGACATTCCATTTGGGTCTCTACTGCTTCTATAAATGCTATAAGCATCAAAAAATAAAAATAAATTTTCTGTGAATCAAATGAAAGATTTTGGTTTCAGGAATTATATGCTTCTATGACTCGTTTGGACGGCTACCCTATTGTGATATCAGAATAAGAAAATTAGCATAGAACGACCCCTCATCTGTCAATGCCCACATCCACTAGATTAGTTGAAGATCCGCCTTTTTTGTCTATATTTGAACAGGCATAAGACGTCGAGCACTTCGGCTATAAGCACAGGAAAGTCACACATGAAGTGTTGTGTACATCTTGCTCTGGGTCCGACTTGGGGTTAAACATCTGGGCAGGATAACGCCTCTGTTTTCTGTGTTAAACACACAGCGTTAGTATGGGATGGGTGGGGCGTGGCCTGCAACAGCTTATATGCATAAAAGTTGAAAGGGACTGAAACTGTCAAGAATAAAGCTGGTGAGATCTCTTTATGTGAGAGTGACTTTGTGCAATGAACTTCATGAACATGTTTTGTATAGCCCATAGATCAATTATAGTAGTTAATGTGAGTTTTGCATAATATGTCCCAATTGATTATAAAAGTGATGCAGAAGAATCAGTGTATTCAGATCTCCTTGGTGCTGTCTATCAAGACATCTTTATCTTTGAAGGTCCTCTAAAGTCTTGAATTTTGGATGCAAGATCTCTAATCCGGCCTTTCATTTCTTCAGGAGTGTATACATGGGCCTGAAAAAACAAAAGATGATACAAGTTTATATCCTTAAAATAAAGGGAGTTTTGGTACACAGAATATTATAAGTAAAGTGAGTTTTGCATAATATTTTCACTTTAAATACAGAGAGAGAATTTCAGACTGTTCACACTGTGTGCTGTAGTGTGTTCTCAACTAATGTACACTTACACTTATTTACACTAGAGAAACTTATTAATGGGGGTGGGTACCAGACATTCAAAGCATTAAGGTAAATAAAAGTGCAAAGTGTCCATTTATCATACATGAGCAAACCACAGCACAAAATGCTTTCTCTGCATTTAACCCTTTCATCCAAATGAAGCGATCCAGGAACACAGCACCCTGGGAGCAGAATGTGGGGACGGTATTTTACTCAAAGGTACATCAGTGGTGCCACCGACAGCCCTTAATGTGTGGGTGGCACTGGTTAGCCTTTAGCTGACGCTTCAGGTTGGTGGTGTTCTTCCCTGATATTTTATGTCCGCAGTGCTTCCCGTCAGTTATAATGACACATTCTGACTTTTTCTCCATGTCATTGTAAGTAAAATGCGACCAAATATGGAGACTCTTCCTTCTACCTAGCATTTCGGCGGCGCACGCTCAAGTCTGGCAGAAATCTCTGGTGTTTGCTACTGTGTTGTTGCTCCATGTATCTTCATCCACAGGCAGCAGCAGCAATATTTTGAAGGCATAAAAGTTGAATATTCTATCTCATGATGGAAAAAGTAGAGACAATTGTAGATTGAATTGAGGAGAGATTTTATCTTGGATTTTATTTTATAAAAAACATTTTAGTCTCGTCTTTTCTCGTCAGTAAATATGGATGTCTTAGTCAGCATTTTTGGACACTGTTGCTGTCACGTCATCGTCTCGTCTTAGTCACTGAAAAAAGGTCATTTACGAACATATTTCGCCTCGTCTTGTCTGACGAAATTAACACTAGTTGTTATATATCATAGTATTGTGAATTCACTTTTCTCCTTCAAATGAAAACACATTAGAAAACAGTATGTGTATGTTAATAGTGGCTTATTTTACTACAAACAAACATATTGAACAAGTGAATGTCAATATTTTTTATTTGTGGGAACTAGCAAAGTAAACACTGAACAAAGTTGTCAGGAGTTTTCTTTTAAGAACATCTTTTTAATAATTGTTTATGAGCACTAAACATTAACTAAACATTAACTAAGAGTAGTTTTAGACCAGAAAACCGTCAGTATTCAATAAAGTATTATTTAAAAACAAACCTCCTAGACTGAGTGGATTCCACTTCATCTTGTCTTTGCATAAAAAAAACTCTAACTGCATTTGTTATTTTGATTAATTGTTTGCTGTGTAGTCGTACACAGAGCCTGTTTCTAGGTCCTTCTGTGTTTCAACAACTTCGCCGGGTGACCTCTGTTTCTCTAATGTATCGCTTTCACGTAGATTACCTGCAGCAGTAGTCTCATCCAATTGGTGCATGATAATGCAAGTTCTGTGCTAATCTGTGACAAACCAATAATTATGAACCAATTTTAACTGGTAATGGATGAACCAGTATACTGCCTGCTACTACATGAAACGATCACAAGTACACTTGTTTTTGGTAGTTTTATCCTAAAACAATTAAATAATGTTTAATTCCATATGCAGGGTGTGGCAGAATATGTATATAAAGAGATAAAGAAATTTTTAACAAGCTGTAACTGCAGAATGTTGTCACGGCTCATTGCCGCAGGAAAGGAGAAGGGGGAGACGCTTCAGCAGCAAATAATAATATTTAATGGAGAACACAAAACACAGAACATAAACACACAGACAAGGTCCGTACTCCTCAAACGAACAACTCAAAGATAACTTTCAG
>JBBKCR010059053.1:0-10524 GCA_037577295.1 Ladigesia roloffi | reverse complement strand
CAGCTGCGGGGGGTGATGGGGGGGAAGGGGGAAGGTCAGATCCCACATTTCAACCCCCCCCCCCCCCAAAGCACCACAGCAGAAGGTGTCACACAGTAAAATCATATCTCTGCTAAAATAGAATCTTTAAGCAGCTTCTTCTTGTTACCTCTCACACTACATTAGGGAAATTAAAGCAGTTTCAGTGCTAATCTGAACTGGAATCCATATCCTACCAATTAGAATTGTGCTAATAGACTTGTTCATGTGGTTTCTAACACAGAACGACTCTCTGTTCTTTATAAACATGCATAGAGATATTTTTAAAAAATACTATTTGTCTTTACTTTTACATTGATTGGACCTGTGTGTTCTCATTGTTGATTCGACCTGTGTGTTCTCACTGTTGATTGGACCTGTGTGTTTTCATTAGTGATTGGACATGTGTGATCTCGTTGTTGATTGGACCTGTGCGTTTTCGTTGTTGATTGGATTTTTGTGTTCTCGTTGTTGATTGGACCTGTGTGTTCTCGTTGTTGATTGGACCTGTGTGTTCTCGTTGTTGATTGGAGCAGTGTGTTCTCATTGTTGATTGGACCTGTGTGTTCTCGTTGTTGATTGGACCTGTGTGTTCTCGTTGTTGATTGGACCAGTGTGTTCTCATTGTTGATTGGACCTGTGTGTTCTCGTTGTTGATTGGACCTGTGCGTTCTCATTAAAGTTTGGACCAGTGTGCTCTTGTTGTTGATTGGGCCTGTGTGTTCTCATTTTTCATTGGACCAGTGTGTTCTCGTTGTTGATTGGACCTGTGTGTTCTCGTTGTTGATTGGACCTGTGTGTTCTCATTAAAGATTGGACCTGTGTGTTCTCGTTGTTGATTGGACCTGTGTGTTCTCATTAAAGTTTGGACCAGTGTGCTCTTGTTGTTGATTGGGCCTGTGTGTTCTCGTTGTTGATTGGACCTGTGTGTTCTCGTTGTTGATTGGACCTGTTTGTTTTTGCTTTTGATTGGACCGGTGTGTTCTTGTTGTTGATTGGACCTGTGTGTTCTCATTGGTGATTGGACCCGTGTGTTCTCATTGTTGATTGGACCTGTGTGTTCTGGTTGTTGATTGGACCAGTGTGTTCTCACTGTTGATTGGACCAGTGTGTTCTCGCTGTGGATTGGACCGGTGTGTTCTTGCTGTTGATTGGACCGGTGTGTTCTCGTTGTTGATTGGACCTGTGTATTCTCATTGGTGATTGGACCTGTGTTTTCCATTGTTGATTGGACCCGTGTGTTCTTGTTGTTGATTAGACCCGTGTGTTCTCGTTGTTGATTGGGCCTGTGTGTTCTCGCTGTTGATTGAACCAGTGTGTTCTCGCTGTTGAATGGACCGGTGTGTTCTCGTTGTTGATTGGGCCTCTCTGTTCTTGTTGTTGATTGGACTTGTGTATTCTCATTGGTGATTTGACCTGTGTGTTCTCTGTGTTGATTGGACTCGTGTGTTCTCGTTGTTGATTGGACCTGTGTGTTCTCGTTGTTGATTGGACCTGTGTGCTCTCGTTGATTGGACCTGTACACTCTCTGTGTTTCTGCAGGAACGTTTTGAGTCGCTGTTCCGGATCTACGATGGTCAGACGTCGTTCCAGATGTTTAAGAGTTTCCGGAGAATCCGGATCAGCTTCAGCACGCCGGAGGCGGCAGCTCGCGCTCGCATTGAGCTTCACGAGTCCGAGTTCAATGGATCCAAACTCAAACTCTTCTTCGCCCAGGTGAGTAGGAGCGTCACCGCTGGGACTGAGGGTGACTCGTGAGGAGAACACGGTTAATAGAACTGAACACATAAAATATCAAGATAAGCCTACAATTATCTTACTCAGGGGTCATGCAGTATGCTGTACACGAACAGAACAATAATATTAACTGGGTGTCATTTTTTTTTTTAAATAGTGGTGTAATGGTGTAGCTGTTATAAAACCAGAGTTTAGAGAACCACATAGGGGCGGAGTTTGACTCTTACCAACCCCTACTGGAGCCGAAACCCTATTGTGGTGGAGGGGTTTGCGTGTTTTTATGATCCCGGGAGCTATGTTGTCAGGGGCTTATGCCCCTCTTAGGGTCACCCATGGCAAACAGGTCCTGGGTGAGGAGCCAGCCGAAGAGCGGCTCAAAAGACCGTCATGAAAAAAAAAATCAAGAGGAAATGTATTCCCTTGCCCAGGCGCGGGTCATCGAGATCCCCCTCTGGAGCCAGGCCTGGGGGTGGGGCTCGATGGCGAGCACCTGGTGACGGACCTATACCCATGGGCCCCGGTTAGGCGAAGCCCGAAAAGGAGACATGGGCCCCCCTTCCAATGGGCTCACCACCTGTGGGAGGGGTCATGGTGGTCGGGTGCAGTGTGAGTTGGGTGGCAGCCGAAGGCGGGGACATTGGCAGTCGGATCCTCGGCTGCAGAAGCTAGTTCTGGGGACGTGGAATGTCACCTCTCTGGTGGGAAAGGAGTCTGAGCTGGTGTGCGAAGTTGAGAGGTTCTGAATAGATATAGTTGGACTCATCTCGACACATGGTTTGGGCTCTGGAATCAGTCTCCTCGAGAGGGGTTGGACTCTCTTCCACTCTGGACTTGCCCATGGTGAGAGGCGTCAGGACTGTATGGGAATACTTATTGCCCACCAGCTTGGTGTCTGTACATTGGGCTTCACCCCAGTGGACAACAGGGTAGCCTCCCCTCGCCTTCGCGTGGGGGGGACTGGTCCTGACTGTGGTTTGTGCCTATGCACCGAACACCAGTTCAGAGTACCCACCCTTTTTAGAGTACTTAGTGAGTGGGCTGGAGAGCACTCCGCCTGGGGACTCTCTTGTTCTGATGGGGGACTTCAATGTTCATGTGGACATTGACAGTGGTACTTGGAGGTGCGTGATTGGGAGGAATGGCCCCCCTGAGTCGTGTTTTATTATTGGACTTCAGTGCTCATCATGGTTTGTCTATAATGAACACCATGTGCAACCATAAAGGTGTCCATATGTGCACTTGGCACCAGGACACACTGTAGTAATAATCAGGGAGTATAACACAGGAGGAGGTAAAGGTGCTTTGTGTATCTATATATGGGGAAACGAGGTTGGAGGAGAGTCGGGGTCCAGGCGGAGTGGACCTGGTTCTGACGAGCAGCTGGTTCCGGCAGATGATGTTCTGATGTTCTGATGTTCTAACTCTGTTCCGGTGTGTGTGTGTTCCCCCGCAGGTGCAGAACTCCGGGGAGGACGTGGATAAAACCTACCTGGCGCCGCCGCAGCCGGTCAAACAGTTCCTGATCTCCCCGCCCGCGTCGCCGCCTGTGGGCTGGAGCCAGGGGGAGGACGCCACACCCGTCCTCAACTACGACCTGCTGTGTGCTGTGGCTAAACTGGGGCCAGGTACACACAAACACACACTCACACACACATGCCCGTCCTCAACTACATCCTGCTGGATGCTGTGGCTAAACTGGGGCCAGGTACACACAAACACACACTCACACACACACATGCCCGTCCTCAACTACATCCTGCTGGATGCTGTGGCTAAACTAGGGCCAGGTACACACACTCACATACACACACTCTCTCACACACACACACACACACACACTCATACACACACACACACTCATGTACACTCACACACGCACTCTTACACACACACTCACACACACTCTCATACACACACACACACACACACACACACACACACTCTCTCACAAACACACACACACACTCACGCACAGACACACACACACACTAACTCTAATACACACACACTCTCACACACAGGCACACACTCACACAATCTCATACACAAACACACACACAAACACACACACACATTCACAAACACACAAAACCACACAGACACACACACACGTTTGAAAAAACACATGCACACACTCTCACACACACACTATCACACAAAAACACATACAGACACACACACACTATCACACACAGACACACAAAACACACACTCTCACACACACTATCACACACAGACACATACAGACTTACTCACACACAGACACACAAACACACACACACTCTCTCATACACAAACACACACACACACACACACACAGAAACCAACACACACACATACAAAAAAACACACATACACACAAATACACACACAGACAGACACATACACACACACAGACACACAAACACAAAAAGACAAACACACATAAACCCACATGCGCACACACACACAGACACACAGACACAAAGGCTGGAGAGGTGGAGCGGCCGTCCCGCACCGGACTTCCAGGAGATGATACTTAATGTGATTTCACATCGTAGGAGAAAATCGTTATGAGGACCAGATTGTTAGAAAACAGCAGTCTGGATCTACTGCTAATTATGTGTATCCAGTATATCTAACTCTACTTTATAATGAAGATATTTCTCATTACCAGTGCGTACTTTATTACTAGAGGCTTTTACAGTGTGATTCATGCGATTCGTATTGAAAGCCTGAGATTCGTGCTGGGGTAGCTCTAAAGTGCTGATTGGTCCAGGACAAACGCAGCCCTGGCGCATATTAGAGCGCTAATAAATCGACGTAAAACGAGTAGGAGAAGGGAGATTAATACTCCTTTCATCTCCATGGCCCCACATTCCTCTCGGGATCAGGAGAAAAGCAAAATTAAATTGCTCTCGAGTCAGTCCTTTACAATAGTGACTCCAGGCATCACAAGACCGCTGTGCAGGCGGTCTGAGCAGCGAACAGAAAAGAAGGCATTAGGACCACTTGATCTTAATGACGCAGCTCTCCTTCCTTTTCACTTCGACTTGTTTGCATGGCACACCATTGAAACCTCACACTCACATTAATAATACACATTTTCTGTGTTTTGTCAGAGTGGTAATTGGTCCTACATAAAGGAGAACTGATTTTGACCACACAAAGCTGGCAGATATAGAGTGTTAAATGAAAGTATAATACGTTTTGGGTCGGTGCTGCAGCCGAATAGTTATATAAGAAATAGGGCCTGGCTGATTTATTAGTTCCATGAATTGATTGGCTGATGTTGACTTCTGATAAAGATCTGGTGTTTAGGAGCTTGTTTTATATTTTAGTAAATAAGCAACTCTGATTTAATGGAACACATTCATATGGTGGGTTAATGAAGGATACGCAGTAATATTAGGATAATTTTGGTAACAGTTGATAATTGCTGTAAAACTACTGGTTTAAAGGTGTTTAGATTTGTAATAGTATTCAGGAAGACACGAATGTTTGTTTAGGTTGGCTCTTGTGCTAGAATGTCTGCATTTCACTGCTTTAGTGTAAATGTATATATGTGTGTTTGTTCAAGTGTGTGTGTGTGTGTGTGTGTGTGTGTGTGTGTGTGTGTGTGTGTGTGTGTGTGTGTGTGTGTGTGTGTGTGTATCGACGCTGTCGCGTCAAAACCACATATGTCCATAGAGGCTTTTTTTCAGGAAACTCAAAAAGACTATTCTATATTGTAAATAAATGAATACTGTGTCATCAAAATTGGTATAACTATTTTCCGCACCTTTCTTTGGTTAATGCTTTCAAAATCTTACAGAACCAATATTATCGATAAATAAAAACAACAAAGATCAAAAGTTACGAGGTTTCTGCCAGACAGCGATGATCTATATTAAACTTGTATATATATTAGTACATTACAACGAAAACAACAAAACCTGTTACAATGAAACCTGTACAGCAGCGTTTCTCAAACTATGGGCCGCTGACCGGCGCCGGTCCTTGAGAGCATTGCTGCCGGTCCACGGAGCCTCGGTTGTGCACCAATCAAAATTCTGTCAGATCAGCTCTAATCTCAGTCACTGCACGCCACGCCCCCTCAGTTTATGGTCCGACCCAATGTTCTGCGTTCCCGCACTTTGTCTCTTTTATTCGAAACTTTTCACGAACACACATGCGTTAAAAGAGCTATCAGTAAATCATGCCATGTTCAAAGCAAGCGAGTCTGGATTCTTTCTCTCGGAGGCGTCTACCAAATAGTGCCCTTCCTCTCCACGGATCTGTGTGAGACCACATTCGAAAATTACTGGTTATTGTTACAGTCACACTGTTTAAGGAACACTATATATATATATATATAATCTATTTCATATTTGATTATGTTAAATCACGTGCTGGGATTTTATCATACGTCCATCCTTCCATGACTTTGGACCACGGAAGCAAACCAGTGCTTATGGCAGAAACCCAAGCATAACATGCAGAATCTGCAATTTAAGCTTCTTAAAATTGGCTTCAGTTACAATGTCTGTCAGGCACCACAACAGAGAGGAACATACAGTGACTAACGACATCTCTCGTCTGTTGTAGGATCTCTCCTGAAGGAGTGGACATTGTCCTGGACTGTCTGTGTGGGGAGAACACCGGGAAAGGCTTGGGTCTGTTAAAGCCCCTGGGATCGTACATCCTCTACGGTCAGTCTCCTGCCTTTCTGCATCATGATAGCTCTTTGAAAACTGTGATATTGAGTAGGAAAGCAGTGCTCGGAGGTCCATGATCATTGATGGGTTTGAAGAATTACTCCTGGTATTAAGAGTTGATTAAAACATCATTGACATTTTTACTTCCAGGCATGTAAAAAGATCCATTAGAGCCATTCGGCAATTCTAATTATGACAGAAACAACTGGAGCCAAAGTTCACGAATGGAAGAAGATCTTGATGCAGATTTTTATTGATGCTCTTTGATGGGTGCTCCCCTGAATACATAGCGAACGTTACTGAGGGCGGATTCATGACCTTCTGGCCCTCATTTGAAACCTTTGACTTGAGGCACTTAAGCCCAAAATTGAGGTTAATTTAAATGAAAGGCTGCCAGAATAGTTCATGCCTTAATAACTTGTAATGCCTTAGTTGGAAATTCTAGGCAGTGGTTTTAATTGGAGAGGGATCTCCGGGGGATGAGGTAAGGTATAATTTGAGTTCAGCCACATATGGCTGTAAAATGAAACGATTAATCATTGTAACGCACGCTCAGGCCCATTAATGTCAGGACGTGTATTCATTTGCAGCAACGCACTGCTTGTGCCTAATGCATTTTTTTCATCCGAGCGCCCGTAAGGGGAGTCTGCATTAAAGGCTAAGACTGTTCTCCTATTGTCGTGCCTGCAGGTTCGTCTAACATGGTGACGGGGGAGACAAAAAGTTTCTTCAGCTTCGCCAAATCTGTGAGCAATGCAGTCTGTCTTTGACTAATTGTCATTAAGATCATTAATTAGTTCTTGGTGGCCTTTAAACTGCTGCTTGGTAGTCAGTTTGTCTCTTCATCTCCAGTGGTGGCAGGTGGAGAAGGTTAATCCCATCAAGCTCTACGAAGAAAACAAAGTGATGGCCGGGTTCTCGCTGCTCAACCTCCTCTTCAAACAGGGAGGCTGCAGCCAGGTGAAGACCACGGTGGAGAAACTGCTTGCACTCTACAATGAAAAGAAGATCAAACCGTTGGTGGATTCTCTGTGGGCCCTTGAGGAGGTAGGAGACGCTCCCGAGTTGCAGCTTAATACACTTTTATGTTTGGACAGCCGTAGCTCCTCCACACCACACAACACCACATCAGTAGTTTTGCGGGGGTCTTGGCCAGGCTGACCAGTTACCAGGTGTTTTTATTCTTTCACTGAAGTCTCGCCTTGAGACCATACAGCCAGGGTAGGATGGCTGTAGGAAAGAAAGACTTTTTGCTGCTGCTTTGTATATTTGTCTTCCAGATTTCTCATGTTTTATTATATAAGCTTAGTGTTATTTTATGTGGATTATGTTTTGCCATCATTAATCTACATTGTTACTGTAAAACGAAATGTTGATGAAAGTGTATCCTGCAGTGCACTATATCTGGATACTAAGCCTTGTTGGAAGGGTACGGTGTAAAGACCTTTTCTGAGATCTCTACTTTTCTGAGATCCTGCTTCATTAGCGAGAGAGTTCCGTGTTCCTTCAGGACATTGCGTCTCTCTGCCTTATGGTCTGAGTGAAACTGTGAATTTGTGATTTAATTGCAAAGAAGATGCATTTGGACAGCTGAAACAGGGGCCTCAACCTACTGAACACAAACATCTTAGTTTATATTTGGTGACGTGACTGTGTTCTGACTAAATAAAACATGGTAAAAAAAGTAAAGGAAAAGTTAGGAGGCTTCTGGCCCTGAAGCCCACCTTTTGTCAGGCGAGAGGTGGAGGTATGCGTAAGAGGATGTGGCATTGTGGAGCTTTCAGACTCGGATGTTGCTGAATGCAATCAGGAGCTGTCACCAGAAGCACTCACCCAGTGACAGGTGGGATGTCCAGCCTTGTTCCTTCTACCTCTTTGATGAATGCTGTTTATGTTGTCCTCTTCCTACGCACCTTCTAGCCAGCCAGCCCTCCATCACTCTCTATTAAGGCTAACAGACCCACACAGGCTGCTGAACAGTAGTCCTGGACCAATTATGCTTTAAAGAACTGGCTGTGCGTCATTTACTGTTCTTACATTCTGGTGTTTGTCAGCTGTGCATGGGTGAGTATGTCTTTGATGTTTCAGTAAGGCCTGCATGATAGTGGTTTGATTGTTTTCCGGGTGGTTCTGAGATCCCGATGAAAGTTGCAGGTTCAAACCCTCCACTTTCTACAATAGTGTCCCTGAGCCAAACCCTCAACCTTCAGTTGCACTAAATAAGGGTGTCTACCAAATGTTTTAAATGTAACTGCAGCAGAAACCTGAAATTCGCAGGGTTTACTTTCCAATATTACCCCTGTTCAGACCGTACTGTAATTCATGGCATTTTCTTGGAGACAGGACTTCAAGAAACAAAACAAAAACATGAGAACACTCGAGACGCTCCTCGCTGAAACTGTTCTGATCCAGGATTGCTGGACTGTATCTGCCAGGGACGCATCACAGGGCAGCAGCCAATATACTGTTACTTTGTGTCTCTCGACAAAAAACGTGTAGTTATAATTTATATGGAAACTTGGCTGTAATTTAATTCATATTTATGTTAAAAAACTATTGAATTATAGTTTCCTCAATGATTTTACACTAAAATGCATGAACATTGATATATAAGTATATGGGGGAACGCTGTATTATAAAAAGCTTTGAAACACTAACACAGTATGAGACACCGAAAGGCAAATGAATCAGGTAACCAGTCTTCTTAGCCAGGTCAGTGTTGGGTCGTACTCTTGATGCAGTGGGACCAGTTAGAGGTGTATTGTTATTCTCGTATTTGGTCTGTCGAGAGAACTGATGCTGTGCATTAGGTGATGATTCACTCTGTGTTTTCGTCTTGCATTCGCACATGCACTAGCAGCTCTGTGCTGATTCCTCAAAGCCGGCTGGACTTAGTGCAAATATCCCACTGCTTTATTGCATCAGCTGTGAATGTGTGTGAGTGTGCTGAGGATGCGAGTGCTGGGCTGTCAGCTGTCTACTGGAAGCGCTCGGTTGAGTTCGATTTCTTTGTTTATGCAGCATTCCGACAGACAGCTGCTGCCAGCGCAGGTCTCACTGTTCTTCTTTTTCTTGCTTTTTCTGTGTGTTATGATGAAGGAGCTGTCAGGGCCTCTATCCGAGCAGTGGGAGACGACTGGAGTAGAGATCTGTTCCTGTATAAGCATCGCTCTGTAAGGAGAACCTTCCTGAGTGCAGTCCGTGTAAAATGTTAAGAGGTTATTTATATTGGCGTCCTGCGACAAAGTGTGTGAGGTTTATTCGGGGAGACAGTGTCAGCTTGGACAAATTTGTGTTTTTTGATATTTTGCCCAATTTTTGCCAAGTTTTAACCACTAGCTGGTCCCAAGCAGGATTATCAGTCAAGGAAAGTACCATTCAGAGCAGTTGAAAGGATGTTTGAGTGTCATTTATTAGGCAGAGAAAAACATTTCAATGGTATTGAAGCATTTGGTATAATGTCTGAAAACATTATTTGAATAAATTAGATAAGGATTGACTTCATTTAGAATAGCTGCTTGTTTTCTTATAGATTATGATTTTCTATTTTAATTTTTGATCCGCTGGTTTGACAGGATTCTCTGAGTCTCAGGTCGGTCGGAACTCAGGTTCTCCTCAATTTGTTTCAGAGAGAATATTATTGGGCTCGGGTTAATTAAAGCCCTAAATGGAGGTTGAGGGCCAGCCCATAATGTCTCTAAGGCAAATGAAGACAGCCACTAGATTTTTTATTGAGACACACTGCTTTTTAGTTCAGAATCAGAATCAGTTTAAATTGGCAAGTATACTTGCAAATACGAGGAATTTTGAGACATAGTGTATAAATAATACAAAGTAGTAGTGCAAGATTAGTAGTGGTAAATTGGTAAATTGTCATCATACAACAAAACAACTCCTTATATGGTAGTTTCCTATTGTGTGTTGGTGCTTGAAGTGTCAGGAGTGATTGTTGGAATCTGATTTTACTAATACACACAGTTCTGAGGGTGAAATACAATGATGTGGATACAGGAGTGTATGATGAAATAATATGATGTAGATACAGGAGTCTATGATGAAATAATATGATGTGGATACAGGAGTGTATGATGAA
>JBBKCR010059033.1:0-10524 GCA_037577295.1 Ladigesia roloffi | reverse complement strand
CACCTGGTTCTGTCTGGATCCCTTTCCCTCTCCAGAGGTAGTTTACGGGGCACGGCTCGCGCTCCGCCCCGTAACACCAGTCCCTGAACAAGACCAGTTTGAGAGGAATGATTTTGTTTGTTAAGACACACAGTGACCTACATATGAATCATTCAAGCAGAACTAAGAGCATCTAACTGAGGTCCTAAAGCAGGATGGATGATTCCAGATGATCAGGCGGTGATCAGTATACTGGTGGTGCTGAATGCCTAGTGGTTGGAACTTCTTTATCTAGCCTCTTTGTATCTTTAGGTACTCTTTCTTATTTGTTCCTGTTTGTTTAATTTGGTCTCTTCAGTATGTCAGACATAAGGCAGTCTGACAGAAAATAGGAAGCGATTGATGCAAAATGTGGGAGATAAAGATTTTGCACAGTACTGTGTTTTTATGATTCCAAGGTCTGTTCTGGAGGTTCTCTCCCTCTCAGGAATGTCATGTGATGGGAGGAGAAAGAGCTGCAATCTCTGATTCACATCGACTTTAAAGAACTTCTAAAGGGAACATAAGCCGTCTGATTGGATGGAGCCTCGCGTGCCTTGCAGAAAGGTGGGAATATTCCGGAAGACCAGCAGGAGAACATTCAGGAGGAGGCAGCAAGGCAGAAAACCTTCAGCGGAAATTCAGGAGGCATTCTGGTTGGGGGGGGGGGGGTAGCAGAGGAGCAGGAGCACAGGAGAAACGGACACATAATCAGAATGATGGCTCAGTCGGGGCCCACCTGGGGGAGACCTGAACTTATGAAAAACAGACACACACGCACATGCAGGAGTCAATATTTACACTGGGATGTGCTGTATCTGAGCTCCAAGTCTTCGGGGTGGCGTTATCGCGTCCCTTAACCCCCGCTATGATGCTAATTAAAGCCCCTCACAAACCAATTTAATATGCACAAGGTGTCCAGACTCATTAAACACAAGGCCGTGTGTGTGGAGAGCACACACACACACACACACACACACACACACACACTCACACACATACACACATAGGAGGAAAAACATCTGCAACCAAAAACAGAGTATGTGATTATTGGGGGATTATTTAAAGAGAAATGAAACTGAGAGAAAAATGAGCAGTAGGAGAGAAAGAAAGAACCATAACAGAAAGAAAGGGAGAAGAAATAAAAAAGACCTAAAGAGAGTGGACATCCTAGAAGGCAGAGAGAAGGAAAAAAATAACAAAAAGTCAGAAAATAATAAAAAATCATTATCATTAATAGTAGTAGTAGTAGTAGTAGTTATACAGTGTTTATTACACTAAGTATCTCCTGAATGAACGATTGACAAAGGAGGAAGCAGGAAAGGAAAAGAAACAGATGGAGGAGACAGAAAAAGTGAAAGAGTGAGAGAGTAAGCAAGAGAGAGAGAGAATGAGGAGAAAGAGAGAGAAGGATAGACAGTTAGAGAGAGAGAGATGCCAGGCTTCCCTGTAGACAGTCAACACTGACGGCCTGGACATGTGTGTGTGTGCATGAGCGTGTGAGAGTGTGTGTGTGTGTGGGTGTGTCAGAGAGTGAGAGAGAGCATATGTGTGGAGGGGTACATTTCAACCTCTCCAGAGAACGAATGATGGTGTGCATTGAGTAGCGAACACATTTCACAACACACACACACAAACACACACACACAAACAGTGCGTCACTACCCCATCCCTGATGTGACAATAATGACTAATGAAATTTTCAAAGAATGAAGAGAAGAATAGAGAGAAAAAGGAATGAAAAGTACAAAAAGAGAAAAAGAGACAAAAAGAGTGAGAAGATATAAAGAGTGAGAGGGAAACATAAAGAGATGGATGTATATATAGACAGATAAAGTGCTAGAGAACAGAAGGGAGAGAGGGTTGTGAGAGAGAAATATATTTATATATATATATATATATATATAGAGAGAGAGAGAGAGAGAGAGAGGGAGAGAGAGAGGTGGGGGTGGAAGAGATGAGAGAGAGGGGGAGAGTAAAATGAGAGAAAGTGAGAAAGCGAGAGAGGGAGATGGAAGAGATGAGAGAGAGAGAATGAGAGAGAGGGAGAGAGTAAAATTGAGAAAAAATGAGAGAGAGAGAGAGAGAGATAGAGAGAGAGCGCGACTGCTTTCGGCGCTGCTGAAGGCAGTTTCATTTCTGCCTCGTCTCATGACACAGCGACGCAGGACAGTTTTTCTTTCTCTTTTTCCTCTCCTCTCCTCTCTTCTTTATTTTGATGCCGACTGAATTATTCAGTTGGGCCCATTAACGTTAGCTTTAGCGCAAGAGCCGACTGTAGTGTTTTTGTGTGTGTGTGTGTGTGTGTGTGTGTGTGGGCGTGCTCTACTCTCTTCTATTGTCAGAAATATCTCTCTTTTTCTCACAATTTCCTTCTATTTTTTGTCTCTACTCTTTCCTTATCTTATTTTTCTATTCTCTCTCAATCACTCCTCTCTCTATTTCTACTTTTTAACTCGCTGTTTCTCCTTTTTCATTCTCCTTATTTTGTCCTCAATAGTTTTATCCTTTTGATCCTTTCTTTCTTTCTTTTTCTTTCCTTTCTTTTTCTATCACACTCCTATTTGGTTTTAAATCCAGAGGAAAAGCCACGAGAAAAATGTCCACTAGAGAGAGTGTAAAAAGAAAAGAGACCCAGGAGGGAGCCCTGAGGGACAACAGAGAAGATCCAGATTAGAACAGATGTAAATCCTCTACATGAATCTTGATAAAATTGGATAAGGCCCTCCTCCATGTACTCAAGCCAGTTCCATTCCTGATAAGAGTTTCTCTAGCACTCACCAGCACTCAAAAAGTGTCACCAAGGGTTATTCAACAGTTGAACCCTAAATAACTATTTTCATGAATTAAATATTCAGGTGTGAAAGCACTTCTAATGGTATCTCTCCACATAATATATAGATTCAGACTTTAAAAACCTTCGCCAGCGTAAACAACATTTTAAAAGTTTGAAGAACTGTAAATGTAAAGGTCCTATACTAATTTAAAGGTTCTCCCAAGAGCTTTTACATGATGTGAAGGTACACATTTCATTTACAAATTTTATTTTATTGCACAACCATCTCTTTATCCCTCTCTAAACCTAATATTGTGGTCAGACTAGCAATCATGATTGGTTGACACAGCAGGAATACCCAAAAGCTCACAGTGCAGGTTCTATTTATCATGCTGGTGTCTGCAGTGAGAGAACATTGGTCAATAACTATTAAAACGAGAGTACTGAGTGATATAATCCAGTGCAACAGATTATTTATATAAAAAATATATATATTAAATTCTAGGTTTAGGCTAGAGTTCCCTTTTTAAAAGTGTGTCTAAGCTAGCATTAAATGCTAGGACACCTCTCATTCCTTTATATTTCACTTATATTTGTTGGTGCAGAATACATTCCTTTTTGAAAGCCTTATCTTTGTTATACGGAGATTAAATGAAATAATTGTTAACAGATGTTTTACTATGACTGGCTGCAAAGTGTCTAAAAAACAAAGCATTCATATGGGGCCCTGTTTGTAAAACAGCTTCACAAATTTAGAGGTGTCATTTTTTCATATAATTTAGCTAACTGTTCACACAATTTTCACACATTTAGAGCTAAATGTGTTTAAAAAAAAAAAAACAGTGTTAGGTTTTGGTCCATTTTCTTGCTGCGTAAATGTTCAATCTAAATGTTAAATGTTAAATCTAAATGTTAAATGTTAAATCTAAATGTTAAATCTAAATCCAAATGTTAAATCTAAATCTAAATGTTAAATGTTGAATCTAAATGTTAAATCTAAATGCAAATCTTAAATCTTAAATCTAAATGTTAAATCTAAATTTAAATGTTAAGTCTAAATCTAAATGTTAAATCTAAATCTAAATGTTAAATGTAAAATCTAAATATTAAATCTAAATCTAAATTTTAAATCTAAATCTAAATGTTGCTTTTACAAACGGCTTGAGACATGCTAATTGACCACGCCCCGTGATTACAATTGGCTGGTACTTAGCATGGGGCGGGACTGAGTGCTGTGATAGTCCCTCACCAACATGGAGGGCTTAACTTTAATTATCTCAAATCTAAACGATAAATATGAACAATATACTTCGTACTCTAAATATGAAGCTTCACAGTTAGATTGGGGTCAATGAACCATTTGCAAAGACCCCTTGTTTTCTGTAATAACCCCGTTGACCCAGAGTTATAAAACCGTTGTGTCCATATACTTTTGTCCAAAGCGATCGTCTTTCCGCTTAATAACTCCGGCTCGCCGGGCGGTATTATCGCAAACAAGGGGTCTTTGGAAAGCTCTCATTAAGCCCTATTTAACTGTGAGTTTTCCCTGGTGGTTGCTCCGTCTAGAAAATATGCGAGCATTTTACATGGGGGAATAAAGTACCCTAACCGAGTGAGGTGAAAAGTTCTCGGATAATAACTTTGTTCACTATCATGTTAAACGAGGGGTCTTTAATAAGATGTTACCGAGCCCTATCTAACTGTGAAGTTTGACCTTTAAATTGCTGGATAGATATTTCATATTTAACATTTTACTTAAGATCAGTAAAGGCAGGTCCTCCATGTTGGTGAGGGAATATCACAGCATTCAGTCCAACCCCCTGCTAAGTTCCAGCCAATTGTAATCATGGGGTGTGGTCAATATCTCACACAACATTTAGATTTAGATTTAACATTGAAGGTTTAGATTTAACATTTAGATTTAACATTTAAGATTTAGATTTAACATTCAGATATATATTCAACATTTAGGTATAAGATTTAAGATTTAGATTTAACATTTAGATTTAGATTTGACATTTAGATTTAAGATTTAACATTTAGATTTAGCTTTAACATTTAGATTTAACATTTAACATTTAGATTTAACAATTAACATTTAGATTTATCATTTAACATTTAGATTTAGATTTAAAATTTAGGTTTAACATTTAACATTTAGATTTAACATTTTACATTTAGATTTAACATTTAGATTTAACATTTAACATTTAGATTTAGATTTAACATTTAGATTTAACTTTTAACAATTAAGCAGCAAGAAAATGGACCAAAACCTAACATTGTTTTTTAAACACAATTAGCTCTAAATGTGTAAAAATTGTGAAAAAAAATTGACACCTCTAAATTTGTGAAGCTGTTTTTACAAACGGCCCATACATTCAGAACCACCAGTATACTGATCACTGTCTGATAGTCTGGAATTGTCTGCTCCTGTGAAAATGAGAGTTTTTGAAAGTCCTTCAGGAGGCCTGGAGACCTTTTCCTCAAGTCCACATTAAAATACATAAAAAAGCCTGGACTGGATATCTGGAAGCAAAACATGAAAAAACAGTGGTTGGCACAATATTGAAGAGACACCCCAAAATAACAAATTATAACAGCACAAATAGTACCTTAAAAACAAAATCAGGCACTGAAGCAAAGGCCTCAAGGTTTGAATGTGAGTCTTAAAGCTTGTTAAATCTTTTGTGCAGCATCGTTCACCTGTTAAAACCATCTAAAAGGCTCATTTTTCACCTGAGAACAGCCTCCACTGTGATAAATGGCCTGTTCATGTGTTATTTTGATCACTTTGGAAATTAAACATGGATTGGTGTTTGTGGAAGTGGGTTCTCGCTCGCTCGCACACACACACACAAAAACACACATGGATGCCGTTTGAGTGACACAATGCTCCATTTGCGAGTGTGTTTCTGCTCTCCATGCCCCCACCAGCTGTGGCTTATGCTTTGATTTGCTCGAGCTGCATTCACTATCTTTGAGTCTATCTTTGAAGGAGAGCCAGAACTTTTCTAGAACAGCAGGTGGAGGACAGAGACGATTTGCCTCTGAAAAGCCTTTAAAGAGCACATATTCTGCATTTTTCTTCTATTTTTATTTATTTTTCCACTTATGACACTTGCGTGGTTTTGTTTACCAAAAACAGTCTTAATTCATTTCTACTTGACAATTTTCCAACCTCCCTTTATCCTTTAGAATTCAATAAGCTGTTTCTGAAATATGTAAAGTCTTTGAACTCTGATTGGCTGTGCTGCATTGCAGCCTGGGATGAAACACCCCATATATACCGTGAGTGTGAGTAAGCGAGAAAAGACTGCTGCTGGCTGACTAGGCAGGTATATGCCAATATGTTTTTGACATTACAAAGCTTTATATCTGCATGCCTTCTATTGTTGTGGCAGCAGAATATAAATGGCTTTTTATACCAGATATATACCAGAGACAATTATTTAATTAAAAAATGTCAAATAAATATAAACAGTAATGCTGGACAATTAATTGCATGATTTATTTGATTAATTTGACTCTAATTGTTTTGCACACAATTCAATAATGAAATCAAAAGTAGTGTATGGAAGTGATGGAAGGATTTACTGAGAAACACAGAGAGGAACCAAGACTCAAAACTCGCAGCTCCTTAAGAGCACGATGAAGGACCATAGAGATAAACACACATGGAATGAGAAACCCCTAAAAGCAAGAGCATGTATAAGAACCTCTGGGAGGAAACAAGACTCAAACTGAGAGACCCCCGAAAAGCACGAGCATGTATAAGAATCCCTGAGAAGAAGCCAGGCCTCAGCCCTGGTGCAGTGCAAACATCTCTCTGTTTTCTGGTTCCACTCTCTGTCAGCTTGAAATTCTTGAAGTCGCCCTGACAGATGAACCATCCTGTTGTTTTCTGCCTCTGCGATTCCCGAGACTTGATTGACGTTGCCTGAGGATCATCGCCCAAAACGTTCTCTCAAGAGCGCAAACCGCGGACACGTGAGAAGGCAGGCAGGTCCCACTGTCGCTTTGTGGATTTTTTACATATTTTCCTGAGAGACTCTGAAAAAAAAAAGCTCGCACCATCTCACATCCACCCACATCCAGACTACTTTTATCATAAATAATCTGCTGCATCTGAATATCATGTGACAGTGTGGGAAGAGGCACCAGTGTTTCACAGCTTTATGAATTATAAATGGTGTGTTATTATCGCAAATAAATTGTGCTGTATTTTTCTTCTTCGCTGGGTTGCAGTGGAGATTTATGGAGAAAACCAGGCACATGGTTATGGTCGTAGTTCTTCTCTGTCGTTCGGCAGCGCTGCAAAAACACGAGGTGCCCCATGGTTCCATTATGGGCGTTTTACTGACCTCGACAACACAGCACATAATTAGAGGGAAGACGTTCGGAAGCTGCCGAGGTCAATGCATCTCCAATATCTGCACACAGGCAATCAGAGCCAGTTTGTTTCTGCAGTTCTCTGGTTTAATCTGTATTTAACTGGGAGCTTTTTGAGGAATGCTATAATTATCCATATGAGCTCTCCTGACTCTTATCACCATTTAGAGCTTTATTAGCACAAGAAAAGCATCACGCCCACAATTAAATGCACACCTCAGGTTTCTAAAAACCAATCATCTCACCCCCTTTTCAAAAGGGCCAATTTATAGGGGGGGGTTGGTACATTTAAGGCTGCACCTTTAACACTGTAAAGATCTCGTTTTAGATTGGCTGATTGGATTCTGATTGTTCCTTCTTATAATTTTCAGAGAGAGGTGGTAGGGCTAAACTCATGTTTAGGATATATGTCCTAGATCATCTTCACATTTCTCACAGCATTTAAGATACATTTGTTAGAGTAGTAGTACTCTTGTTAGAGTAGTAGTACTCTAGTTTAGAGTAGTAAAACTAAAACAGACAGTCAAGCTTTAAATTAATCCATTTCCCAGTCGTTAGTTTGTGTCCCCATTGATATTTTTTGTGTGGACAGTAAATCAACAGTGTCCTCTTGCCATGTTGAGATGAAACATATTAACCAATCAGAAAGCAGTAATGCAGTCAGCTCATCTGCAGCCAGTTTTTAGCCTTGCCGTCCAGCAGCAGTTTTGGTGGTATACGACGGTTGCTTGTGCCAGTAGAAAAGCACAATTTGACCACCACCTGGCTGAATTACAGAACCAAATAGGGGCATAAACAATAGTGTTTTTCCATTGACTGAAGGTTATATTTGTACAGATTTGTAGGGCTCGTGGTGGTTCTGCTGCTCTGAGGTTTGGTATTCAGCAACCAGCAACGGCCCTGTCAGCGCAGCCTGAATCACTCGAATGGGAAGCAAGGGATCAACCGTGACGTTATGAAAGGACGGGTATTTGAACGTGTTCCTCCAGACCGACACAGACACCATTGATCTCTCAGAGGTATTTAAGACTGGAATATTTCCACTCTGGAGGAATTTTCCTCTCCTGCAGCCCTTTGAAGTTCAGATCGGGACGAGGTCAGATGTGTGAAGAAGTGTCACCCGAGTGTCGGCACATGTCACACTGCTGCACCTGAAGAACGACACGCGACCGACTGCTGCACAGCTTAGGCGAGAATCACACGTCTGCTCTTCTTTTTATCCACTTACATGGAAAAATCGTCAGCACCATATTATTAATTCTATCTAAGACAAAATATCAGAAATGAGCAAAACACTTTTTTGTTTTCTATTTGCGTTCTATTTATTAAAATAAAGGCTGATTATGTACATTTTTTATTTTTGGTCTTATTTGAAAGAAATCGTCTTCAAAAATAAGTTTCATCATAAAAATAACTGTGAAAATGTACTTAAATGGCTATTTAATTTGATTTGCAGCTCTCATCTTCTAAAAGAATGTTCAAAATACATGCTGTTTTTACACGTTTCAACGGAGGAATTCCCTGTGTTCTGGGTACCCTCTGAAACGTCACGATCTCAGCTGTCCAAATATGTGGTTAAACAATTGCAATTTGACAATCGTTTAAAATAAAACTTTGAAAAATGTATCATTTCAATGCTTATTTGCTCATTTTTCAGGGATAAAAAACCTCAATTTTGAATTTTGGGCACACATGACAGACAATAATTGGCAGTAACATTGTAACATTATATGACAGAAAACATGGCCACAGCACATGTCAGTAACATGGGGATACACTGACAGAACAACAGACCACCATAGTATGAATGAATAAAGTGGTGACACAGGAAGACAGAATAACTAAAGAATAAAACCCAGTTTTATGAAACTTTATACATGGTTATTGATAACTGTATCTGTAAGTGTGGGGTTTCACTGCTAAATCTTTCTTTGGCTTCTTGCAGGACTGCTAAGTAGTAGTTGAAGGTGTTGGAAGTGAAACACCTCCACTTTTTTGTCTCTCCGGTGTGAAAACGTGTCAAGTTTGAGGTGCTGTCTCAGTCTGGGGTTTGGGTGAGTGACAAACACTGCTTAACATGGTGACACGTGTCTGATAGCTGCAGCCACATCTCTTCTATGACACGTTTCTCTGTGCTTGAAAGCTCCTAGCACTCGTCCACAGCGGGCTTCTAGAATACCAATGCTGAGGAGAAGGGGCCCCGCTGCAGGAGCAGCCACTCAGGTATGACCGTATGTCAGGAATCAGTCTCATGAGCTGCAATTACACCATTTTCCCCCACTGCTGGCGGATCCGCTCCGGCTCTGCACCGCTGCTCTGATTTACATGGCCTTTTCGATGGCTGACCAAAAGGCCCCGCGCCAGAACAACAGCAACATGCCACTGCTGTCTGCTATTATATCATTCTCTAAAGTGCTTTCCCACACAAACTTCAGCCTGATATTACAGTACTCGCTCTTGAGTGGAGGAGATTATTTGAATTTCATATTTTAAGAAAAGTTACTGTCATGAATACAGTTCTGATTTGTATAAAATGTGCTTTCAGAGATTTCTGCACATAAAATCACTGGGAAAAATCTTATATGGAAAATGGTACCTGGGCAAGAGAGGGGTTAAATAACATGGTGACACCACATGACAGACTAACAAAGTGACACCACATGACATAATAACATGGTGACACCACATGTCATAATAACATGGTGACACCACACGACAGAATAACACAGTGACACCACATGGCATAATAATACATTGACACCACATGACAGAATATCACAGTGACACCACATGACAGAATAACACAGTGACACAACATGACTGAATAACATGGTGACATTAAATGACTGAATAACATGGTGACACAAAATGACAGAATGACATGGGTACACCACTTGACATAACATGGTGACTTTATTGGCCTGATTTTCACGGTCAGTCGCACAATGTCTGAAGTCAGAAGCTCAGTCTTCTTTGGGGGAGGGGCCAGCACAGAACTGTATAATCGCTGCAGGAAAAATTAACTTTGCGCCTGGCGCAAAGTTCAAATAGGTTGTCCTAAATGAGCTAATTAGTCATAGGTGTGTCTTGGGTCCTGTAGGTCTGCAGCACCCCAGTGGCCGCTGCCAGTTTCATGACATGAGCTGGTAATGTAGTTTTATTTTTTATTGACAACCTCGCTTGAAATGTGTATTTATTTACCTATGTGTCTGGCACTATTGGTCAAATAGATGACCGTCAGGTTCTTGTTATAATACTCAAAAAACTTAGTTGATTGGAGAAATCACTGATAATTAATTTGTATTTTAACAATAATCATGGTGTGATGTATGTGATAT
>JBBKCR010059022.1:0-10524 GCA_037577295.1 Ladigesia roloffi | reverse complement strand
AGGTAGAAGTAGAAATAGGTGCAATATAAATAGAAATAAAGTAGAAATAGGTGCAATAAGAAAATTAAATTTTAAAGAGTGCAAAATGATGCTGTGAGGTATTTAGAATTTGTGCAGAACTGTACAGTGAGGGTTTAAAGTGTCCTTGTTTAAAGTGTTGTTTGCATATTTCTGATTCTATACTTTTGTTATAATATCAGAAACGTTTCTCTTGCAAGAATGTATTTTTGTCCTCCAATGTAATCACTCGCTCCAAGTCTATTCCGAAATGTAATTCAGAATGGCGCAATGTTTATCCCTTAGTTTTTACAGGCAAAGAACTCAAAATATCGTGAAGGTCGCGAATATTCCCTGCTTCGACACATACAGAACGGATCGTATGGCGATGTGTTCAGTGTCCGAGACAAACAAACTGGATTCACATGCGCTGCCAAAAGGGTACAGTTATTTAATTTTCTAACACTGTTCCCACATTTGCTTTAACGAACTCAGTTTACATGCATTAGATCTGCTCAACCTTTTGGATTTTCGTATAAATACTAACAAACTATTAAATCCAAAGATTTACTGTGGATTCCTTTTTTTATTTCTTTCTTGGATTAGTTATTATATGAGTACTGGGAGAGCACAGTAGTTGATTAAATCTATAACACTATAGATTATGAGAAGGTAAAAATATCAACTATGAAAGTTCTGCTGAGAGCTGAGAGCAATTCTGCCTTTTTTAGTACTTACAGTGACAGAGCTGCCTGGTATTAAATACAATGGTTATGAGACATATTATTATAAGCACTAATTATTGTAGATCTTTGTAGAATTTGCACAGATTGACGGTGATTATTCTCTAATCCTGAACAATTTTGTGTTCTTCAGATTCCCCTGTGCAGTTTTAGCTGGGAGGAAGTGGGGACCTGGAGCAGACTGGACTCCCCACATGTGCTCCAGCTATATGGGGCAGTGCGAGAAGGGCTCAATGTCTTCCTTTTCATGGACCTTAAAACAGGTGAATACTGGAAAGTGTCAAAATGTGCTGTAACAAACAACTTTTTAAAGAACGGGTGCCTCCCGGGTGTGAGTCTGTTGATCCCCATTTTGTATTTGATATCTTCTAATCACCTCAAGTCATTCTGTTGTTTTTTGGAAAGAAGCACTTCCTCTTCAGGGTGCACTTAAATATGGTATTTTCTGACCTTTAGAGCCCAATTTGTATTTATTAATCGTTCATCATTGAGAGAAAAATAAAACATCCTAGATCAGAATGAGTCATTTGCCTTTACTTGTTGACATGTGCTGATAACCAAATCACACAAAAATCAATTTTATCAATCCATGGATGTCTGGAGTCACATAAAAAAAAAAACACATTACCGGCTGTTCCAAAGTTGATGTAATGTCCTTAAAAGAAGTCCTCCACGTGCCTGGATGAGCCAGACCATGCTCAGTTGGGTACAGGTCTGGGGAACGGATGGGCCACTCAGAGCCTTTATCGTGCAAGAACTGCTGACACACTCCAGCCACATGAGGTGTAGCATTGTCTTACATTAGGAGGAACCCAGGGCCAAGCGCACCAGCATATTGTCTCACAAGGTGTCTGAGGATCTCATCTAGGTCCCTAATGGCAGTCAGGCTGCCTCTGGCGAGAGGAGGGCTGTGCGTCCCCCCAAAGAGCTGCCACCCCCACCATTACTGACCCACTTCCAAGCCGGTCATGCTGGAAGACAGAACCTTCTCCTCGTCTTCTCCAGACTTCAGTGCTCAGTGTGACCCCGCTTTCATCTGTGAAGAGCACAGGGTTCCAGTGGCGAATTTACCAATCTTGGTGTTTTCTGTCAAATTCCAAATGTCCTGCACGGTGTTGGGCTGTTAGCACAACCCCCACCTGTGGATGTTGGGCCCTCATAGAATCTGGTTCTGACTGTTTGAACAGACACTTGCACATTTGCGGCCCATTGGAGGTCATTTTGCACGGCTCTGGCAGTGCTTTTCTTCTTCCTCCTCGCACAAAGGCAGAGGTAGTGGTTCTGCTGCTGGGTTGTTGCTCTCCTAGGACCTCCTCCACATCTCCTGATGTACTGGCCTGTCTCCCGGTAGCACCTCCATGCTCTGGACACTATGTTAACAGACACAGCAAACCTTTATGACACAGCTCGCATTGATGTGCGTTCCTGGATTAGCTGCACTACCTGAGCCTCTCTACCAGTATAGTGAAAGCAACGCCAGCATTCAAAAATGACCAAATCATCAGCCAGAAAGCATAGCAATTATAAGTGGTCTGTGGTCAGCACCTGCAGAACCACACCTTTATGATGTCTTGCTAATAGTTTCCACCTGTTGTTTATAAAAGCGTTCCTTCCTAAGTGAAAGCTTGAATTCACAGTGTGATTGACTTGAAGTTACATTGTTTTGTTTACGTGTTCCCTTAATTTTTTTGACATAACTTATCTGCAGTTTATTTTATTTTAATTATTAAATTCATCAGTACCTGTGCACTGTAGTGTGCACATGTGTTTTAGTAAAGAGTCCGTTCATATTTCCAAACAATAACAGAGTAAAATCATTGTAATGTTTAATTTGACATGGGGCACCTTTCGCATAAGAATGTATGTAGTGGACTCTCAAAATGGCTATTACAGATATTATTGCTAATGTGGCCTATAAGGTATTTCAAACCAAATGGCCATTTGTGACATTTACGACCTCTTAAATGAATAAAATTATTTCTTTTACTCCTTTAGGTTCTCTAGCCCATTTACTGAAAGCCCGTGGCAGTCTTTCTGAACACCTAGCTCTTTTTTACCACAGTCAGGTGCTACAGGCTCTAGAGCACCTACACAGCAGACAGGTCATCCACCTGGATGTTAAAGGTGAGCAGGAAGGTTTATAAAATGATCATTGGCAATTATTTTAGTTTAGTTTTTTAGTTCAATTAGTTTGTGAATCGGCAGTGATGAAATGCTGCCCACTTGTGATAAAGATTGAGGATTGCACATTAGCTGCAGTGATGCCATTGAGTGTAGTCTGATTAGTGCGTGTGTGTGTTTGTGTGTAGTGGATAACGTTTTGCTTTCAAAGGACGGCAGGGTGTGTTTCCTGTGTGATTTTGGGCTGTCAGAGATGTTGGACCAGACTGGATTCAGCTCCAAGACATTAAGAGGTAAATGGAAGGATCCACCAACACCAATATGTGCACAAGTGACCACCACACATACATGAGCTAGATGGACATACCATTCCAAAATAAATGATATGTAATTGGCTTTATACAAGTTTCTGGATTCTTTCATTGGGAATGCATTACCATTCATTTAAAAAGAGCTTTTGTTTGGTCAGGCAGCCTGGCTCGCTATTGACTGCCCACTTTGTCCTAAAGGTGTTCATTAGGATTGCGGTCAGGACTCTGCAGGCTGTTGGAGTTCCTCCATGCCATAATTGTCAAAGCATGTCCCAGTGGTTGTATAGCATGCTTGCACAAAGTATACTGGTTATTTTAGTGAAAGAACAGTGATGAAAGTATACAAAACAAGAATCCTGTAAAACGATGAGTCAGAGGGCTGTAGTTTTGAATACTATAGAATATTACACAACAGGACAAATGGTGTAGTTTATACCTTAGTGCTTCTTCATGCTGATTAGCTGAATATATCTTCTTTTTTTCCCTTTTGTCACGACCACCGTATTTTGCTCTTAACTCATACGCAGCCTGTGTCATAAAAGCCAAAACAATAGACTGCTTTTGGATCCTGCACCTGATACCTGGAGAAATGAATGAAGACTAATACCATTGGACCCATAGGGCTGGACTTGGACACCCACACAGCCAAACCATGCACTGCAAAAGACATACATCCTCACAAACAATTAAGAGATGTACATATGTAAATCTGTGTTTTAGGCAATGGTCTGCGTGGAACTGAGAGCCACATGTCTCCCGAGGTGGCACGGGGAGATCCTCGCTCTGACAAAGCAGATGTATGGAGCAGCTGTTGCATGCTTCTGCACATGCTCAGTGGACATCAGCCTTGGACTCGCTACTACACACACCCGCTCTGTCTGAAAGTAAGGTGTAACTAACACTCTGCATCTTCTTATTGTACATGAACAGTTATTTATATGTTAACATTGATTAAATTCAGCAAATAAACAATAAATATGCTGTGTTGTGCTCACATGTGCAAAGTTCTGTTCATATTTACAAACATAAGTAAAAGAAAATCAGTGAAATGTTTCATCTGACCAGGGGCACCAAATCTAATACATAGGAATGTATGTATTGGACCTCACAGTATTAGTGATCCGCTTAGTTGCCTTAGTTACAAACACTCTGGATCTTCTGATTGTTCTGATGTGGTCAGTTTTTGGCCAGAGAAATGCCAGATGATATATTATTTGGGTAATGGACTGCTATCAACCTAACAGTACCTGAACTGTGAATTGACTTTCCACATGTATATGCTTTACACTTCACTTGTTCTATAATGCACTGGCAGCTACATGCAAAAAAAACATCCATGTTGCACTTATTATTGGATTTTTTTTCATAGATTGACAGTATATTTGAACCATCGCTGATATTTGAACCATTGCTGATCTTTTGTAGATATAAAATATGGGTACTTTCCAGTATTGATACTTTGTACCATAATTTTAATGCTGTGCCCATATTTTTATTTGGACACCCACTCTTTTACCAAATCACTTCTAGTTTAGATTATTCTTAAAGTTTATTTTTATATGTTTACTCTGTGTCTTTAGACCCTGCAGAATACGTGCTGTATGCATGTATATAGCTGCGATGACAATAAAGTTCACTTTGACCCGACTTTGTCATTGACTAATTTATGCATGTGTGCTACACAGGAGTCCATATGTTGTTTTATTTATTTGTCTGCTTATGAATGTATAAACATTTGTTACACAGATTGTAAGTGAGCCTGCACCCCTGTGGGAGATTCCCCCTGGCTGTGACCCCCTGACCTGTGAGATAATCCGAGCTGGACTGGTGAAGGACCCAAGAGAGAGAGATTCAGCACGAGAGCTGCTGCAGAAAACCACCAAAGCTCTCCAAGCAGGTTAGAAGCACGTATTAATAATGTCAATGTCTAAATGTGGGAAAGACTTTATTTGTTTCTATATGATCCACTGGAGGTCAAATAGAATTGCTCAAAGGTTATTTATCGTTAAATTCACCAACACCATAAAAAATGAAGACAAAATAAGAAATTATGTTAATAGTTTATTGCAGCATTTTCTGATTACTTTATTCTGCTTGATCATAAAAAGCCAAAAAAAAGTCATTTTTGCATAATTATTTCTGATTTTCATTCCAAATGTAAGAAAGGATGAGAGCATGTGTTTATAATTTAATGTACTGTGTTTGTGCCTCACTGTAGTTTATAGTCTTTATCTCCTAGAATCTTATCACAGACCACATTTGCACCCGGTCACTTCATGAGATTTGGATTTTGATTGTTACTTGATAAGATTTTAACCATCTAAATGGTACTTAAATAAAATCTGATTAATATGTGGGAATGAATGTGCTAATCTTGTATTGTCGTCTTACAGCATCACTTGCTTGTTGTACTTCTCCACATTAAACTGAACCATCTGGATAAATATCTGAAAGACACAATGACACACGTGTACACAAGCAATTCTTTTTGACTGTCAGTGTCAATGTATGACTCAGTCTGTCCGCTGCTGCAGTTTGCTAATATTGTTGTCTGGGTTTTTCTTGGCTGTCTGTGTGTAGTGGGTGGGGGCTCTGTCCCGGTGTTATTTCACCCCACTGATGCACCTGAACTCCAGCAGTGCCCACCAAAGAGCTCGAAGGAAACCCCTGATCTTGTTGCAATGAAAACCAAAGAGGTGCTGCCTTGTGTTTCTACAATCTCTGCTCCCACCATGTCCTGTAAAGAAGTGCTGTCTGCCCCCAGAATTGACTGGGTCAGCACATGGAGAGAAAGAGCGGAAGAGGAGGATGAGACAGACTCGGAAGAAAGGGAGTCAGGCGAGGAGAGTGAGTGGGACAACGAGGAAAGGACGAATGACACAAAAAAAGATGAAATGAGAACATGGATGGAGAGATACTGGGAACCAGGAGAGGATTCACTCACAAGACAACAAACACTTTCGGTGGATGAGATGGAATCCCAAAGAGAAAGGAAAGATGAAGATATTTACACAGATTTGAGGAAAGTGTGGGACAAAGAGGAGAACCAAAGGCAACATGGAGAAACAGCAGACGGGGCAGATTCAGATGAGATGAATGACACTAATGGGATGACGGATGGCGTCTTAGAGGAAAGGGGTGTTTATGAGCGACAAACAGGAAGACCGCTGACTGAGGCTGCGAGAGAGAGTGATGGAGATGATGCTGATGAAGAGGAAGTGAGTGATTTAGAGAGTTTGAGAGAGCTGGGCAGTGACTGGGCAGAGGAAGAGTGGGAGCCTTTCCACCGCCTGCAGATCCTCTATGGCACAAAAGCACAACAAAAGTTTTACTGTCAGAGTGAGGATGAAACAGAGGAGGAATCTTTAGCATCAACAGAACCAAGTAGGTCTCTGCATATGTACGCTAGTGTTGAAACATAAAAGTTTGGATAACAGGTTTCTGATTAATATAGCTAGAGATTAAAATAAAAAAGCACTATGGCAGACTACCAGGTTAAGAAAGGTCATTTATGTGTATGTTTTTGTACAAAGGTTTGAAATCATTATTTTTTAATAACTTTAAAAGGATTTAATATTATTTACCTTGAGTTCAGTATGATCGGCTCATGGTATTGATGCTCTGACTCCACCCCCACCCTCCAAAGGTGCACAGACATCGGCCTTATGTGAACAAAACTCGAAATCAGCTCTTATCTGTCATCGCAGTGCATGTGGTTCTGAACCAGAGCTTACTGACAAGGTATACCTAATCAAACACAAACGATAAACTTACATACACTTTGGCATTGTTTATAATTAGTTAATGTATTGACACCTACTCTACTTTCTCCTTTGCAGAATTCAGATTGGTCTGATGATTTGAGCTCTGGGGTGTTCTCCTCTTACAGCAGCCTTACGGATGCTCAGAGCTTCAATGTGGATTGGTCGGTATCCACCAGTCAGCCGCCTTCTTGCTGCTTTGATGGTAAATTCAATAAGCAGTCCTATACTGTGGGAGTGTTTACATTGAGTTTGTGCTGAGTATGTGAACATTTGTTTACCCATTTGTCGAATATCTGTGGTGCTTATACTTAACCAGGGTCATGAGGGTGCTGGAGCCTGCCGCAGTGGCCGTAAAGTAAAAGGTGGAGGAGCACCCAAATGTACATACTAGTGCTGTCAAGCGATTACATTTTTTTATCTAATTAATTACATAGTGTGGCAATTAATTAATCGAATTTAATCACACATACATACAGACGTTACAAGAAGCAGTTTTTTTTAGCATTTATTATTGAAGCCTATAACTAAAGCCACAATGGTCATGACATTTTTATCACTGACTGAACCAAACCCATGAATTAGGTTACAGTATGTAACAGTTGTAAGTTTTGAGAAACTACGTCTCCCAGGTCTCTCTCACACACACACTCCAGCCACAACGCTGAGACTCCGCCCCTCTGGAGGTCTGGAAAGAGAAAGCTAAATGATACGGCTAATTCCTGCCCAATTTTCCCCCTCTCTCTCTCCTGCTGCCTCTAGCTCGACCAATACCTCTCCTACACTGTGATTCAGCACTGCCACATGTTCCCGGTGGGCAAAGGGTTGAAATAAACATGTGTTTGTGCTTTGTGTTCACTTTTGCCTCGCACAGCCGCACTGAGACCCACGAGCATCATTGGACAACTGTTTATTAGCCATTTTGGCCTTTTTTTTCTCCAAATCTCACACGCTTCCTCGCACGCTGTGAATTTAACTCTCACTGATCTCTCTGGCTGTTCATTCAGCAGTGATTTGGGAAGATGACGTATTTTTGGTCTTGAATTGAATTACTGCATGTCTGCCAACTAGTGGTAGGGCTTACAGGATTGTGTTAAAAAAAAAAATTCTGTGATTAATTAATCTAATTAACGCGTTCAATTCCCAGTGCTAGTATATACATTAGACATTTATGATTTTGCGTTTGTGTGTGTGTGTAGGTCTTGGTGTGGATATCTGGGTAGAGGATGTGAGTGGGGAGACTCTGAGGATCAGAGAGAAGCTGAAGGTGAAGCTGGGACATGTCGCTGTAGGGATAAGTGCACAAGTAAGGAATCCAATTGTTTGGCTTTTTTGAAATTGCTAGTCTGAATGAAAACACTGGAATATGTGCTTTTTTCTAGAACTCAGTTCTTTCATCTGGTTGTCTTAATTATACATCATCTAAGACTACAGTCTTGAAAGGGACTTCCAGCAATTTTACAAACTTTATGAACATGTGCAACTCAAATGTAGTCATTTTATCCAAAATCAGAAGTGAACATATGTTTAAATAGTGGCAAAACTGGATTTTTTTTTGTCTTACAACACCCTGCATGTACTTCTCCACCTCCAATATATTTTAAAGGTATGATTCCTCAAATAGAAGGAATCAATTAACATTTATGCTTTAAGTGAAATAACCTAGTAATTAATGTATATATTTATTTTTATAAACACTAATAAACTAGGCAATGACAAAACAGTGTTGAGCAGTTTGAATGTCTTTTTGAGCATCACTATAGAAAGAAAACCCACACAAGCAAGATCTCAATACTCCATTTTTGCCTTTAAACAGACGTTACAACCTTTAAACAAGTCTTGGTAAGTTTTCCTAGAATGGAACCTTTCATATCAGATACTTGGAATGCATTTATTTACCTCTTAACCACTTATTTAAGAAGGGAGTTTAAGAAAGTGAGTGGAATTGTCCTATAAGCATGCACCAAGCTGAGCATTAGTTATGTGCAGGGCAGGTTCCGCATAGTAATTTAAAAGGAATTTAAGTTGATGTTTAAAGGATTTAGCCAAATAACTTTCAGCTAAAAACATACGTGTCACTGATCATTAGGTAAAGTATTGCTTTCCCAAATTAGACTAGAGCAAAAAACAGTTTACAAACTATGCGAATCAATATTCTTACTATCACAGTTAATGAACATTTCTGCCAATCACCTGTAGTACAACTAATGTAACATATAATGTTGTTAGGGGACAAGGATTGTTCAGTCCTACATGTATGAATGTTAATTTTAAGACGTAAACCAAAGTTTTGGTGAAGAATATTGACACTGGAAAGTTATTCATGGGCCTACTTTATAAACACGCCCACATTACCAATATAAAGTGAATAGAAAGCGTATTTACATTCCTTGGTAATATGGCATGCATTCCCCATAGTGGTCATTCCTTCAGTGGAATGGAAACAGACATTTATATATTTAATTGATATAATCAAGTCAATATTTCCCCTGTATTTCTGTTAACATATTGACAAAAACGCTGTTGGCTCTGTGATTCTGTGTTGGGCTGCTAGTGAGTAATTAGGTGTGAGTGCATAGTTAAACATAGACACCAGACAGAACTGAATTTTATGGCAACTGGTGAAAATATGAAATGTCCCTGACAAAGCAGGCAGTTGATAAATGTCTTTGTTATCTTGAATCTAAGATCTCCATGAGAACTTTCAGCCTGGCCACGCTGGATGGGAAGCTGATCTCCCCGGAAACAGAGGTTTCGGAGTCTGGCATGTGGCTGCAGTGCATCCCTGCTCCAGAGGGCAGCACCAGCTGGGACTGGAGGGTCCAAGATGGAAAACTGGAAAAGAAAGATAATGACAATGGGGCATCAGATACCTGTTCGACAATAGCAGCCTGAAGCTCTCTACACTGAAACCACATTCCCTTTTCTTAAATTTCCTTTCACTTATGTTCATTGACTGAAAGTGTTACTGCATGTGAAATAATGTGAGGTGTGTTAAATCAGTTAAGATGACTGCTCTAGCCATCTTTCCCACTACCAAAATTATTACCACCAAGTGGTGAGATCAGAGCAAGGATGCGTCTCACAGATAATCTCATGCATGAGAGCAAAATAAAAGTTCTCTCTCCCAGTTTAAATGAGGTACTAGATACTGATAGACCATACTATCCCCTGTTTCTGTAGCATCAAGATTCTACGAATTGTCCAGTAGCAAGTTACCAAGGTGACTGGCGTGTTATGTTGAACACATTTAAGGAATCAAACCACATTCTCAGTCATCCTTTACCACTACTGCACAATTCAAAAACTTTCAGGAGGCTTGAGTATGCTTTTACCCAGTTCCCTATAAACATGTCCCCACAATCGTCCAGTATCCCAGAGATGGCCAGTGGAGTTGAGATCTGTTGAGTTAGAATTTCTCAAATGCATTTGTCTGTTAAATTGTATGCGTCTTATGTAATGTTAACTGAGTTATATTGTTTCTGCTTTTTTTTTACATCATAAACAAGAGTTTATTAATAATACAATTAGTAAGAAATAAACAACACATTTGACATTTCTAAGTGTATTTGCTTAACCATTTCCAAATGA
>JBBKCR010059003.1:0-10526 GCA_037577295.1 Ladigesia roloffi | reverse complement strand
TCTTTCTTTCTTTCTTTCTTTCTTTCTTTCTTTCTTTCTTTCTTTCTTTCTTTCTTTCTTTCTTTCTTTTTTTCTTTGTTACTTTCTTTTTTCTTAGTTTCTTTCTTTTTTCATCTCTGTTTCATTTTTTCCTTCTTTCTTTCTTTATTTCATTCTCTCTATTTCTTTCTTTATTGATTTTTTCCTTCTTCCCTTTACTTCTTTTTCTTTCTTTTTCTTCCTTTCTTAAACAGCCCAGAAATTTTGTCAGAAATTGTAGAACCACTTTAAGAACTCTAGAGTTGTGCATTAGAACTGCAGATTTATCAGCCAATACATATTCTCAATTCTCCTCAGACATCTCTGGTCCAGCCGCCCCCCTGTCTTTTAAAGTGACGTAATAACTTGGCTTTTTAGATGACCTCGCTTTTAGAATCTGAATTGGCTCAAACAGGGATTTTTTTAAGATCCTTCTGTTTTATCACCAACTCATCTGCCTCGCACCCTTACTTGAGTCCCTTGGGTTTCTAATTTTTTTCTGATTCCAATTATGAATCAATCAAGTCGTTAAAATTAATTTAGAAAAAAGCTCTTCAGAACCTGCCGTTGTGTTTCCTGCGGGGAGGGGGAGGGGAGAGAGGGAGGGGGGAGAGAACGGGAAGGGGGAGGGAGAGAGAGGAACAGAAGACAGAAGGCTGGTGTTCGCTGATATTGTTGAAAGGAATGAAAAAAATGCGGCTTATTTGCATGTTTTTTGGTTACAATTACTTGCGCTGAAATATCCAATGGCTTCATTAGTATAAATGTTTAACCCCCAGAACTCGCGCAATAAACGCAATTATTGGGTAAAAGGTCGTTATTAAAAAAATAATAGTGCGAACGGGCTTTTCGTTAAATGTAATATAATAATTACAAAAATAATGAAAGTATTTGCGCATATTCAGCACACAGCCATTTTATTTGTCTCTGCCCTTCTCTACATCTCATTAAATGTTTATACAGATTTTTTTGTTTTTCAAACATATCTACACTTTTATGAATGTTTCTACACATTTGTAAATGTTATTACATTTCTTTAGATGTTTCTACGGTTCTCTAGATGTTTTTATATATCTATAGATTATCTGCTATCTCTAAATGTTTCTTCACCTGTTTGGGTGTGTTCTACACTTTTCTGAATGTTTATATACCACTCCGAGTGTTTTATACACGTTTCCAATCTTGTTCTTAAATGTTTCTGTGCACCTATAGATTTGATGAGTTTCTCTACTTTTTATGGTGTAGTTCTATACCTCATGCATCTCCGTATAGTTCTCACCTTTATACATGTTTCTACACTTCACTGGATGTGACTGTGTTTCTGTAAATGTTTCTGGGTTTTTTTTATGTTTCTGTACTTTTCTAAATGTTTAGAAACATCTTAAAATGTTTCTACACTTTGAATATTTCTAAACTTCTCTAAATGTTTCTTTTGTTCTTTAGATATTTTTACATTTCTCTATACGTTTCTACAATTCATTAAATGTTTCTACACTTATATAAATGTTTATAGATTTCTCTAAAAGGTTTTGCACATTTTTAAATGTTTCCACACATTTTTTCTACTCTTATCTAAATTTCTAAATATGTCTATTTTACTGTATGTATATAACTCTTTTTGAAATGTTTTACACATGTCTAAATGTTTAAAACTTCTCTAAATATTTCCACACTTTAAACATTTCTAAACTTATTAGCTTCTTTTCTTCTTTGGACATATGTTTTAACATTTCTCTAAATGGTTTTGGACTTCTTTAAATGATTCTACACTTCTCTACATGTTTCTACCCTTCTCTAGATGTTTTTACATTTACGGCATTTACGGCATTTTTAAACTTCTCTAAATCTTTCTTCAATTCTCTGGATGTTTTTACATTTGTTTACATGTTTCTATAATGTTCTTAATTTTTCAACACTTTTCTACATGTTTCTATACCTTTCTAAATGTTTCTACACCTATGTAGAGCTTTCTACAATCTTCCAAATTGTGTCCTCTATATGTTTCTACACTTCTCTAAGTGTTCTCTACTCCTCTAAAAAATTATATACACCTTTAAATGTTTAGTTTCTACAGTTCTCTAGATGTTTCTACACTTTTTTAAATGTTATATACTCTAAATGTTTCTACACTTCTCTAAATGTTTATACTTTTTTATGAATGTCTCTACAATTCTACAAAGGTTTCTACATGTCTCTAAACATTTCTGCATTTTAAATGTTTCTACACCTTCGTAAATGTTTTAAACCGCTCTAAATGTATCCACGTTTCTCTGAACAACGAAAAAAAGATACGATTGTAATCGACAAAAGAAACTATTTAGTTCTACTTCTCTTTAAAATTTCTCTAAATGTAAGAACACATGAACTGCTTACCAGATTATTCACCGGCTACAAAGAAATGACACATTGATTTACAAACAGTTTGATGTGTGCCTCTTTTTCAGTTCTCTCTCTTTCTCAAATCTTGCTGGAATGTGTTTAGTCCTCTGTGTTGTTGGTGGAGGTTTTTCTCTGTGTTAGGGTGTGTGTGTATTTAACATGTAGGCTGACCTTACTATGGGATCAAACGGGGACATGCACGCTGGGGGGAGGTGTGTGTGAGGTTGTGCGTGTGTGTGTGGAATGAGGCTGAATAACAACTCCCCCTCCTCTTATGCAGGAAACGAGGAACTCAACCACATCACTGGACACTGGTAGGACCAGCTGAGGAACACTAGCAGAACCAATATCAACCAGTCGATCCAATAAACCCCATCAAATAATGCAGGAAACACAGGTTTGCCTCCACCTATTTTGGGTCAAAAAAGGGAGAGAAAAGGGGAGAGGTGAAAGAGAGAGAAACGAAGGGAGAGAGCAAAGAGAGAAAAACAAGAAGGGAGAGGGAATAGAGAAAGAGAGTGGGGGAGGCCAAAAACAAGAGACAGAGAAAGTGACATGAAAAGGACAAACATAAATAGTGAGAAAAGTAGAGGAGACAGGAAAAAGGTACATATAAATGGTTAATAAAGAAACTCTGATGCTTCCAGAACAACTTGGACCCCCCCCCATATATATAGAGAGAGAGAGAGAGAGAGAGAGAGAGAAAGAGAAAGAGAAAGAGAGAGAGAGTTTACCTTTTTGCCTGAAACTTCTTAATGTTGGATGTGTGGTAGTGTTTAACTAACTAACTAACTAACTCTCTTTCCAATAAGGCAGTGTTAAACTGAGAGGAAGATAAGGAGGGATAGATAGAGATCGAGAAACGAACTGGGAGGGGGTAGAGAGAGAGGGTAGAAAAAGAGAGACACAGAGAGAGTGGGAGGTCCTGGTGAAAGGTGGGGGTTGAAGCTGTTGATTCACTCCTCTACTATGTTTTTCCTCCTGACTCACAGAGGAAAGATGAAGAGAAGAAGAAGAAGAAAAAGAAGAAGAGGAAGAAGAACCACTGAGGTTTCTAACCTGGATGAAGAACACCAACATTTTTTTTTAGAATTTGACTTTTATTTGTCCTGTAATGACTTTGTTTTAATGAATGTCATTAGCTGGGATGCTAACTGGATGTCCATGCTCATTAACATTTTCTTTTTAATATTCAGTTCCGAATTTTTTTATTTGGTCCATGTATTCTCTGAGCTTGAGCTCAAACCCGAAGACATTTTTCAAATCAATGAAACCAAAAGTGAATTTTTTGCTTCAGTTTATCTAAAAAATCACTTTTAACAATTGTTTTTTAACAACATAATGGAACATCAGATTTTGATTGTGAATAAAATTGGATGTAATATAAAAAGCCCAGTTCTGACCGGGATTTATCCAAGGTTTAACTACAACAACAAACCTTGTCAGTTTACAGCAGTCAAAACATGTTTTGGATTTCAAATCATTCTAAATTGAGAGTAGGGAGTAAAGATTCATTTACATGAAAGAATAAAAAGAAAAGAAATATGTAGACTGAAAACAATTCATGATATATAGCTTCATATGATAGATAGCTACATATGATTAATTAAAAGCATGTATGTAAGGCATGCATATTACAGCCCAGATAAATTCCTTTTGAGATATCAAAGAAGTTTCAAAGAATTTAAAAACATTTTCTGAAGTTTCTAAAATTCTAAACTTTCCAAAATTTGAACTGTGCAGAAACCAAACACTGACTGTTTCATTTTTGTGTGTTAGTTGAATTTTTAAATGTTTTTTGGGATCTGGGGAGTTTAAAGGACAAAAGGTTCAATCTGGGAAAATAAAGATCAATATTTAGCTGAATTCAGGAGTAGTGTTGTTTTCTTCTCTTTTCTTTTGTGTTTTTTGGTGTATTTTGGTTTGGTCATCATTTAGAGGTGTATTTTGAGTTGAGTTTGAGTTGCATTTAGGGGTTAAAAGGATTAAAACTGAGATTTTAAAGAAGAGTTGTCAAGTAAACAAGACAAAAAACAGTTAAGAGTGAAATTCTTCTACCCTTTAATTAGACTAACTACCCCAATCATTTTACTTTCAAATCATAAACAAAAAAACATAAAAGTAATCAATATAATATTTGAGCCTACCAAAAAATAGCATTTCAAACATTACCTTAGCACTCACAAAAACAAAACTAATACAGAATTCAGTACAAATACAAACAAGCAACAACAATAAACTTCAGAAATATTCCAGCAACTTCAAAAACAAACAAACCAACTTCGACCAAAAAACAATAAAATCTTCTGTTCAAATAAACCAACCAACCAACAAACAATATATAAATGATTGACCTAATAAATGAATAACTAAATAAACAAATGATGGCCCTTCCCCTAAGAGGAAAGGGGAAAATACTTGGACCATCAATAAATATGTTATAACAGCCTCACATATAAAGAAAACACCCCTAAAACTCTTAATAATGACTTTAACATCAGAAGCCCCACTAATCTTCCGGGTTCAACGTCTCAAAACGTATTTATACTGAATCATAAACAAACAAACCAGTCAACAAATGAAACAAACAAGCATTTTGCAGACAACCAAATGCTTGCAGTATGTGTGTACACTCTCTTTTAAAAAAGCAATGGGATGTTTGGTCCAAATAAATAAATAATAAAAAATGCATAAACACATACATACTTGCCCTTCCAACTCCTCCAGAGGAAAAAGGAAGGAAAAAGAACATTAATTTGGACCACACTTCCTCAATAAAACCTTCCCCACCTTACACACACAAAAAAATACTTTTCAGGTCCACCTGACTCGGTCCGGCTCAATTCTTGTAATAAAGAGAGAGAGTGAGTGAGCGTGAGTGAGAGAGAGAGAGAGAGAGTGAGAGAGAGGGAGGGAGAGTGGGTGTGTGTGAGGGTGTGTGTTGTGTGAGTGAGAGAAGGAGAGAGATAGACAGAGAAAGAGAGAGAGGGTGTGTGTATGAGAGTGTGTGTGTGTGAGAGAGAGAGAGAGAGAGAGAGAGAGAGTGAGAGAGAGAGAGGCGGACACGTAATTGACACGGTCACGTGTGCAAGCGCGGCAGCTCGCGAGCGAACAAGCGGAGAGAGAGAGAGACAGAGAAAGACGGAGAGAGAGAGAGAGAAATGTGGCGCGCGGGGCAGCAGCACGCTGCTGTTTCTCCGTGCGAGCTGAACTCGCGGGCCGTAGAGATGTTGTGGGCTCGAGCTCGGCGGTGACGCGCATCTCCCGGAGTGCACGCGCGCGCGGAGAGGTTCTGCGGTTTTGCAGTAGAACTTTGGAGCGGAGAGGGTCCGCGGGGAAACATGGCCGAAGGTTACCCTGCTTCTCTCTTCTTTTTGTCTGTTTTCTTTTTCTCCACAAATCCCCCACTCACACACACACATACACACACACTCACAAATACATACACACATATACATACACACAGACACACTCACACACCTCCGGTTCTCTCGGCTGGTATAAAGGAGGAGAGGCAGCGGCAGCTCCTCGCTATTGTTGCACGCGCTTGCGTGTGTGCGCGCGCGTGTGCATGCGTGAGTGTGTTTTCTGCACCGCCCCTGGTGCACGGGGCGGCCTTATCTAAAATACGACTCGCGTGGTTTTAGTGATTAAAGAAGCTGGTGTGTTCTAGGAAGGAGTGGAGAGAGGGGATGGCATGGTCTAGGGTCTTTTTTCTTTTAATAGGACGAGGAACGTGTGCACACCTGCCCCCCGGAGTTCACCACGACCTCCCCGTTCCACTCGTGTGTGTGTGTGGGGGGGGTGGTTGCGCGTGGATGGAGGAACTGTAGAGCGCGAGACAGAAGTTGCCTGATTGTATAAGAGCAAAATTGAGCAATAGCAGTAGCAGCAGCAGGAGCTGGCACTTGGTGGGTGGGTGGGTGAGGGGGTCTCGCAAGGTTTTTGAAAGTGTGCTACACTCCTGAACGACCCCTTACCCTACCCCCACTTCCCTAAGTGTTTGCTCGTACCCTTTTTTACGTTTATTGCACACGTGAGCAAAAAAACTAAACAACAAAAACGACACACATCAGTGCAATGCATTGCTGTACTCCTTTTCTAAGAGGTGTGTGGGTCCGTATTTCCATGTTGTCTGCTCATGAAAAGTTTTGAAGTTTTTTTAAAGCACTGAAAAACATGGATGTTGACCCGAGCCTGATCCCATTGCTTATGCTTGCTGTGCAGGCGGCCCCCCCAAGACCCCCGGCCAAGAGGAGCGGACCCAGACAGGCTCTGGCTACTGCAAGTGGTTCAACGTCCGAATGGGCTTTGGATTTATCTCCATGACCCACAGCGAGGGAAACCCAGTGGACCCCCCATTGGACGTGTTTGTTCACCAAGTAAGTTTGTATATATCTATATGCATGCAAGAATATGTGTGTTTACATGTGCAGCTTTGATGGACTTCATTGCTTTCATGGTTTGCAATGGATAAGATCTCAAATACAGCGACCAAGTGGCTTGTTTTGGGTGCAGATTGGCCGTATGTCACCGTAGGACTGGTTTTAGTGGTGAGCGGTTTAAACGAAGCCGACTTTAGCTTCTTATTCGTAATTTTTCCTTTAGTGGTATACGGATAGAACGGAAGAATTAAGAGTAAGTAGCTACACTCCGCCTCGAAATTGATGTTTTGAACGCTTACAAGAGACTCCTTCTCTTTCGTGTTGTGGCGATTGGTGGCCAAAAATGTTTTTTTTTTACCTGTTTTTGGTAGTTTTTGTAAGATGAGGCGTTGTGTTTAGGGAGCCACGGCTATGTCCGATTCATTCGATCGTCTTTTCAACCTATATGTTGTGTTGTATTACCCGTTCGAAGAAAATCTGTTCATATTCTCTCTTACTCTAAAACCATGCTTTCAATCTTCAGGCCACACTTACAGTGGTCTTTTGGAGCAACAGAAGATAGACAACCCTCTTCCATCTCTTCTGATACTTGTCTATCATTGTTGGTTGATGCCATACTTGATTGGAGATGTGCTTCATGGTGCTGTGTGTTTATATTAAAAAAAAATCTTCAGTAAATCATGTAAAATGGTTCAGACCGTTTGTAAAATGGTTCAGAGTTGAAAATTGGCACTAAATGAAACAATCTGACAAGACTTTTCAAGGTCTCAAGTTAGAAGATGCAAGTTTGTGGTGCAAACTGAGGAATATTAGGCCTAGTTTTACAAATTAAGGCTTTGTTTGGTTCTCAGTGCTTTCGTGAGGTCTTTTCAGGAGAAATGGCCTACTAAGTTTTTGAGTTATGTAAAAAAAACAAAAATATCAGTTGCAGTTTGAAGAATTACCTTGGGGGAAGGTGACCCTTCTCAGGAGAGCCATTATTTTCATTGCGACTGAGAGGCATAGGCCAGTATTTTATGCAATGTTTGGGATTCTTAAGGTTGTAAAGAGTATTTATTCACATCCTTACAAAAGTAGACTATTTGGATTTGCATTCTAGACTTAAACTCAGTTTCCATAACCCTAACCCACAAAATAAAATTAGTAATGGTGGATTAATTGCAGCTCGGATATTTAGCGGGAAAACAAATAAATAAAAGGTTCTTATTGTTACTGGAAGATAATCACTTTAAAAGGATTAGCACTGGACAATGGTTTACATTTGACAGTTATTTCCAGCTTATACTTGATAACATTTTGATGAAAATTTAATGGCATTTGATGACCTGAAGAACATATTTAGGCAACTACAAGTTCCACAAAAAGCAGTAGAAGCAGGATTATTACAAGAGTAAAAAAAAACATACAGAGAAAAGGTATAGCCACACATGCATTCACTTCTTTTCTTTGTGTTGTTATGTCACCTACACAAAAGAACCATTTCAAGAACCGTTTTTGAGGGCCTAAAAATCTTGTACTTCATTTGCACAAAGAAAATAAGTTCTTCATAAAACTAACCAACGTATTCTCAAGTTCCATGTTTATAAAGGTTTCTGTATTGAAAGAAATAGTCATTTACATGAAGAATATAATTTATTTAGACAATATATTAAGCAAATCAATATCATCATGCTGGCCCACAGCTCTGATATTATTGCTCTAATATTTGCCACATGTTAAAGTTACCGGGTAAATTTAAGCAGTTTAAATGGAGCCAGTTTTAAGATCCTCAGGTAGAATTATAGAGGCGTTACAGTTTTTTTGCTTTGTAGTTTCAATTAATTTAAACATTTATTTATTCCTGCTCAGTAAATACGTTCCTATGTGTTTCTCTACACCAACACACTTCAACATTCACCACATAGAGAATAGAGAGTTAGAATATCTTCTGTTTCAGTCATGCAAGCCATGTTTATATGTTTATTAGATTCATTCGCAAAAAAGGTAATAGCATTTCTGTTTCAAGATAATTGAATAGTAGTGTAAATAATTTACGCATTAATTCTTACTGAAGGTTTAAGATTAATCTTTTTTGAGGTGTACAAAACTAGGTTTGCTGGAATAAAATCAAGCTGAAAATAAAGAAATCTATGCGTAGAAATCTGCAGAAGGAAGAGTGTGATCCATCTGGTTCAACTGAACAAGCCATGATTTGGTCAAAGCCTTACATCCTCATTTTCCTACAGGGAGTAGGGGATGTAGAGGCCTGTTCTTATGGAGCCACCATGTCTGTAGTCCTGAGAAAGCCAAGTGCATTGTTGGAAATGAAGTTCTCCCGACAGATGTCGGGCAGAGCAAGTAGCTGGTGACTAGCGACTCATCTGAGGAGAGAATAGCTGCTTTGAAGACCTGAGTGGTTTGTTTAAGTCCACTTCGCATTGATTTTGTTTCTTTGTAATGCAGTGTAATGGAAAAGCGTCTTAATAAAATATGTGCTTTTTGTGTTTGCCAGGGCGTAATGATTTAGCTGTGGTTATATATTATCTATATTTATTCATTTGGATGGAAAATATTCTTAACATAATTGCCGTGACCTCTTCAAACTGCTGCGAAATTCAGGTCATTTCATGTTTTTTTGTGGTCAATTCAGTGTTCCAAGCGAATTTGAAACCATCAATAAGCTTGTTTCACTTGTTTATATTGATCGAACAGGATAATTCCAGTAAATTCATTTCATTTGTTAAAGCTGAACAAAACAAACCCAAAAAAGGCAGTTATGTGTTTTTTATTTATTTTTAATGTAATCTCACCACTAATGCATAGAAATTCATACATGGAAATACATTAGTTGTGTTTCACTGAATTTAATTAGTAAATGTAAACTATTAATACAGATAGACTCGATATAAAAATATAAAAATGGAGATGTTTATTGTAAATGGCTGTAGGGAGCTTCTTTCCAAACCCTGTTTATAATGACCCTAAGCCTGTTCCGTGTTTAATATATATGATGCTTGTTGTTTTATGCAAATTGTGAATGAATCATATGTTAATGATCTGTGTGATGTTATTTAAAGCACATGTAGTGAATTTATATTGAACAGTTATTTTAATTGGTGATTCAATTAAACATTTGTTTCTTAAAGACAGTCAAGATCAAAAAAGTGCAGATTTTAGCATTGTATGGAGCAAAAGGCTCTGATAAAATAATGCTGGAAAAGAGCTTTCTTATAGGAAGCCTAATGGTAGAAGTTAAAGCAAAATATCTCTAATAACCAATACAAACCCTTTTTTCTGCATAATGTCCTACATGCAGATCTGGTGGGTTTTGTTAATCCATGATGGGACAGTTTGGGTGATTTCACTTAATGCACACATCTGGTAGAAGCACAGCCTTTATAAAACCTGCACTTTCATGTTCACTTTATGTTTGGAGCAGAAAAACTAGATTTTTTTCAGTTATTTCTTGATTAGGAAAAATAGGTTATATTATGATGATAATATAGATTATATTATGATGATAATTATTATTGTCATCATTATTATAATAATAATAATTATTATTTTTATTATTAGAAGTAGAAATATAATTGTAGAAATGGTATTAGTGGTGGTTGTGGAGTACTATTATTATTATTATTATTGTTATTATTATTATTATTATTATTATTAGTAGTAGTAGTAGTAGTAGTAGTAGTAGTACTATTATTATTATTATTATTATTATTATTATTATTATTATTATTATTATTATTATTATTATTA
>JBBKCR010058992.1:0-10527 GCA_037577295.1 Ladigesia roloffi | reverse complement strand
AAAACTAGACTAAAATGATGAGACTTTTAGTCGACTAAAACTAGACTGACAAAAATGATATTTCAATGACTAAATATAGGACTAAAAAGCACATTTCGTCACAAGACTAAGACGAAATTAAAAATAGGTGACAAAATTAACACTATTTAATGCTTGACTTTAATAACACTTGAATGTGACGTTTTTACATTTTCCATAAATTTCACCCAAAAACCAAATATCCCTCAATTTTGTGAGTAGTGTATATATAAAAATTGTAGTATGATGTCTAAAGTGACCTTGTGTGGGCACACCATTCTATTTAGACCTAAGACATGAAAGGCGACAAGCTGGGATGGACAAACAAAATAAACAATGTGCTCTAACAGCTTGGAGTCAATGCTTGAGTAATTAAGTTTCTATAAATATTTGCTGAATGTGCTGAGTATAATGCAATCAGAGGCATAGTGTAGTGCGTCTACACTTTTTTAATGAGTGTATGAAAATTCCTTCAGAACTATCCACTGACAAGTTTGTGAAAGTAAAAAAAATCCATGACTTCACACCAAACATTTTGGCAAAGTGCACTAACACCGCGCGTACAGTAGCCCTTTTGAGACAAAAAGGGTTTTGATACCGAAATTCACCTTTTGGATAGGATAGCCTTCATAGAGGTGGAACCTTCCCTGCATGCAAACACATGGCTTTCCTTTAAGAGTACCAAACACCAACCGGCCAGCGTGACCATGCACTAAGGAAAACACAGCAAACAGTTAAAGCAGGGCCAGGTCACTTATTAAGCAAACAAAGAATCAATATTAAAAACTGATTTTTAATTGTCAACTAAACTGGATGAGGTCCCCATTTAAACTAATTTAAAAGGTTAGCATACTTTTTTTATACTTGCTCAATACAAACATCTAACCGGTCAGTGTAATTTATGAGCTGCTGTAAGCATCTTGACCAGTCACATTTATTATTATATTATTATAATTATTCTATTAGTCCAAATGACACATACCATGTCACATTGTTGACTGAAAAATATTTGTTTCAACATTTTGCAAGGCATATGGCAATCCCAAAATATACTTGAATGCTTGTTTTTTGTGCAGACCTATTACATACAACTATTAACAAACATGCAGATTACTGTAATGGAAATTGAACTAGACACTATAGTCACCATATTCTTATAATAATATGAAGCTTCCTCTAGTCACAAGACTTAACAGGTATGTCCCTGTGCATCTCACCTGTGCTTTGGGGGAAGTTGGGAATATCGCTGTAATTAAAAACCTTCTGATCTTTCAGCATGTCAGCCAAGCCCCCCAGGCCTGAGCCACACACAATACCCACCAGGGGTCGGACTGGGGCCTGATCCAAGAGCCAGTCGGCAGTTGCCCTGCATTCCTCATAACCACATCTATATAACAGGGAAAGAACAGATGTAGAGGTTAACATACTGTGCTGTAAAAATAGTGGTCATGAGCCTGCAATCATAAGGAGCGTTATGAGGTAATAAATTGGGATTGGTAATGAATGAGAATTTCAACCTATCAGTAAAATAAAACAATGTATGGTTTAGTCAAAGGACTTGGCCCACAGCTGTGTATATTTTCCATTTCTGTAAGGGGATTGCCCCGTGCCAAATGAAAAAAAGTCCCAGTGAGTTGTCAGTTGTCAGATCTCCATTAAAAATAATGACCAAACCTGAGCATCAGTGGACAATTTTATTACAATTATAATGATACAACGTTACTGTCGGGAAATAAAACTTCCTGTTTCTAGCAAAATTTGTCTGCAATTGCACGAATATTACCTGCTCCAGGTTTTCTTCTACTTATCAACACAATATTTTCCAGTCTCTTGAAAATGTATATTTAACAGGAGATTTCATTCTTATGTACATGATGTACACATGATTTGAATCAACTATATTTCATACATTTATTTTTCATTGTAGTCTTTCAGTAGGAAAGCCTGTTTTTAATGTTCGTTTTGTGTCTTACACACATTCACACATGTTGATGCCATTATAATTCCTCGCGTCATAAATGTAATAAGTGTTTTAGTTTTTAATGTACCATGCTTACAGTAAACATGGACAGATAATAGAAAAATAAAGCCACCACTTATCACTGTAACACCTGTTCTATAAGCCTACGTTGACTTCCTTAAATACTTTCATTAAAGGTCGTGTTTATTAACCAGAAATAATTCAGTTCATCGCTAAATAATCACTACTGTTATATTACACTGGTTAAATTAGAAAACACAAGAGGCTCTTAAGTCATGATTATGTATACAACAAAACCCCTATCACTGACAACTACAGTGTAAATTTGATGTGAAACTTCAACAGTTTAATTGTATCACATTGTTTTTCTAGTATATCTTGCGAGTGTATTTTAAAACATACACAATGTACTGTCTTACATTTTCAATATGTTATTTGAATAGGAACTCAACTTCAGGAATTATTCATGCATAATTGAGCCTGCGCAATAGCACTGAGATAGTGAAAAAAGTACAGAACTGATCTGATGTTCTAGATATTATATCATAGATAACTATAGAAAGTGCTATAGTAATACTGTATGGGACGAAAATAAAACAAATATTAATACTACTGTATAGCAGTACAAAAATGTTGTAAGTATTGTCATTTTTACTGTAAGTATTTTTTAAGGGTCAGTCTAGCTTCATTTGGTCATTGTGTTCATTTCATTACATAAAATCACTTATTCATTGACAAAGTAGAGGGCTATCGTAGTTTGTCTGGCGGTCTGAGATGCTGTTGAGAGAACGCCCCCACAACTCTCACCCACACGTGCTTTCTCAGAAACGTGGTGGAAATCACGTTGCACCCGCAGTGACGTAACGGGCAAATGAGTGCATCAAGACCACACTTTTCCACATGAGGTCCAATTCAATGACAAAAAGCCGAACAGATAACAGTAATTACAATCGAATAAACCTGCTTCAATTGTCATTATGAAGCTGATCATTCTGCCGATGACAAAATAATAATTTACATCTTCTATGAAAATTAACAACCAATGTTGGCCCTCCGCTGTTTTCCACTAATATGTAGTTAAGTATAATAACATAAAATGACTACATAAGTTGTTATAAGACGTAATTTGCATATCATATAAAGCCATTGCTTTGTAGCCTTGCCCTCCTCCACTGGCGCGCGGTTGCGTCATCCTTGAGCGGAACTACACACACATATGGCCAATAGTATTGGGACATACCTCTTAATTATTGAAATAATTATTGAAATATTTAATTCACTCCAGTGTTGGTAATCTTAATACTCTAGCATACCGAGACATTCTGAACAACGCCATGTTTCCAACTTCGTGGAGGGCTTGGGGAAGATCCCTTTCAATTTCAGCATGATTGTGCCCCAGTGCACCAAGCAAGGTCCATAAAATTATTGTTGGACGAGTTGGGTGTGGAAGAACTTAACTGACCCGAGCCCTCAAACCCATCCAACACCTTTAGGATAACTGGAACGGAAAATTTCGCCCAACATCACTGCCTGATCTAAAAAAGCAGAAAGAACGAGTACAAATCGCCATGGAAACACTCCAAAATCTTGTGGAAGTCTTCCAAAGAACCTGTTATAGCTAGTAAGGGGACCAAATCCATATTAAAATTAAAATGTATGTATTTGCAACGTCAATAACGTCCCTTTTGGTGTCCTGATAGTTTTGTCCATCACAGGCTTCTGAAATTTCTCTCTGAAATTAAATTACATGATTTTCATAGCTATAAAGTGAAAGCAACGTCGATATTCTCCCTGCTTTTTATCAAGTTCAACCATATGCAAAATATAACCTATATAACCGAGACTACAGCTTTGTAATCACAGTAGCTACCCACAGCTCACACTTACCCTGAGGCTGATGCTGAGTCCGGGAACATTGTAGGGATTTATATTGAGTTCAAATTGAGTAAATATGCGAAGTTACAGCACCCAAAACTCTTTCGTTTCGTCCTCGTGTATAGAACGTGAAATGAGTGTAATTTCCTCTCTTGGGGAAATTTAGGTCACTCCCCCCATGCATCACATCTGAAGTACGCTGCTATTGGCTCAGCTCGCAGGCGTAGGTCATGAAATGATGCTGTCAAGGTCAGTCATTAGTGTGTAATCTAAACAGAATGAAACCAACGATGGTGCCTAAAATTAATTAAAAACAAAGACAGCTGTTACTGCTAGACCAAAAACAATGAATAAATAAATAAATAAACAATTATATATAATAATAATAGTCTTTTAGTACACAGCACATTACCATTCACAAAAGGACACTCAATGTGCTTTGTACATTTTACTATATAATTATGTAAATGGAATTGTTCCTTAAAGAGTAATTACAAATGATAAATTCTGATTGACAAATAAATAAATAAATAAAATAATAAATCATGCGTCCGAAACCAGTGGTGGTTGTGAATGACAGGAGAATGGAGTCTGAGAGTACTGAGAAGCTGTCAGACTCTACAATAAACTCAATGCATTTGACCACACACATACACAAGTCAAACAAATACACAAATCCAATGCACCATGGAGTGATAGGTGGTAGTTTCTCTCATGTGCAATTTTTCTTTTAAATGCAATTTTTTGATGCATCATGTGCAAATTTAGGGGTGGAATATTTTTACTGGTCTTATAAATAGGCTATAAATGTGCAGTGTATAATGTGCAGTTCTTCTGGTGAATTTTTACTGTTTTTGTCAATGTCTGTCTCTATTGTGTACCTGTGTATATATTAGGGCTGCCACGATTGGTTGACTAATCTCCAAAGAGGTGACGCTGACACGTTGCTTGGTTTAACCAATTGCTAGAGTCCCTTCACAAAAGAGGCGGTACAGTTGGCACTTAAAGGGGAATCTGAACATAAAACCACAACAAGACAAGAGACGGCAGCAGAGGACACAGACACATATCACATTTGTGGAGATCTTTCACTCTACACCAGGGTTCATCAAGATGGTGCCTGTGGGCACCAGGGTGCCACTAAGGACCACATATGTAGCCCGCAAACCTGTTCTAAAAATAGCACAACTCACCAGTGAGCAGCATCTTACATTTAATTTGATCCTGTTGCTATTCTTCTTCAATCATATTTGCAATTATATAGATTTGAAAATGACAATAATTAAAACAAGCATTAAATTTTTTTTATTATATATGAAGTTTAGATAAATTTAGGTAAACCCTATACAAGTGTATCCAACTTGTAGCACTTGGTATGGCTCAGTACTCATTAAGTAGCTCTCAGTTTCAGAAAGGTAGGTGACCCCTACTATAGACACACAAACAGGAGTAGACCTGCAGTACCTACGTTTCAGAGTTAAAGAACTGTAACAGAATTGTGTTATGCATGGAGACATGCAGAACTTGCAAATCAGAGTTAAAGTATAGTAACAGAACTAGCACCTGAAACAGCATCACTAGCTAGCATGCTAATGCTAGCTAACATGGTAACGCTAGCAATGCAGAGAGCCAACAAGTCAAGTGGTGCTGAGCGGCGCCGCAGCTTAAACTGTTCCACTTTATTTTCTATACTTACATTTACCATAACATTCAGGGTATTAGCCTTTGCTTGTTTAATTGTCATGTTTACGGTTAATGTAATGAAAACTTTAATAAAAGTTGCTCAGTGTTGGACATTTCGACTGGTCGACTTGACTTCGGCTATCTTGATAGATTAGTCAACTCGAAACAATCTAAAGTTGTTAATGCCCAAGTATAAAGCCCCCTGGACTGTGGCAGTGGATGTATGTTATCTAGAGTGATTCACCAAAAGCTATGAAATTATTTATATAGAGTTTGTGATCCATGAACTTGACAGTACCTGAACTCATTTATGCTCTCATGGTTAAATGCAATCGACCCCTCACAGAAATGCTAGTAATGATCCTGTCACATTGTCTTGTTTTCCCCTTTGTATTCCTCGTGCCATGTGGATCTTCTTTTGGTTCTCAGCTTGTCTTTAGCTCTGCCCCCTGACAAGTGTATTCACTTGTGTCTAGTTCATGTCCCCACAATTCCTAGTTGTCCCATATTTTAAAACAGTATGTATGTCTCTACTTGTGTGCTACGTAACTCTATACATGTCCCATGATCATGTTGCAATTGTTTGCAAAAATTTGCATCCTTATCCTTACAAATATGTGGGGACAAAATACTGGTTAATTTATGTAAGATTTGACATTAAACAAGTTAAATGCAAAATACAGCTTATTACACTTTTACTTTACTTGTTCTGTTTTTAAACTTTATATAACAGTTATTTTTTTATTTTTCTTGCCAAGCACTAAATGCAATGCATAAAATTGTAGTAGACCTCAGCAGTGTCCACCATGATATTTTGCATATTCTCCATTGTAGTTTGTTCACCGTATATAAAGAGATGATTCCAGCACTAAAAAGGCTGATTTGTAAATACTTTCACCACAAACTAACTAAAAGACAGAATGGTTTTAATATATTATAATGTAAATGATGGAACACATGTAAACACATGTTTACATCCTGTGTATTACTTTTCAGAGTAAAGCATATGGCAGGTTTAGTGGAGATACAACCTCAATCTCTAAAATTTTCATACCTGCTCAGTGGGCGGGCAATTCCAAACTAAAACTACAATGAAATATGTTATCTGAAATTATACAAACATTCTCACTACAAAACCAAGCAATTTAGTCTTAACGAATGCTGTGTCACTCTCTCTGTGCCGCCATGTTGCTCATGATCTCACCCAGCTTTGGTCTTTCCCAGAACATTCTGTCCGGCCACTTCAGGCCTCACAGACCACAGGGGGAGCACGTGCTGGAGGAGGGAGGGAAAGAACGGTAGAGAATTGTTATCATGACTCAATAAATGAATGTTTTACATAAATGTCTTCCATAATCTGCATTAGGAGCCGCAAATCATGATTCGCTGACACATCATTCACAATGTGAACAAGATTTGCATTCCCAGTATATAAACATTTTTATGACAAACTGAAAAAAACATTTAAAATTTTTGAATATATTCCATGTTACTACTTCTGAAATAATACTGTAATAATTGATTTATAGAATATAAAACATATTATAGTTCTCTTAACTTACTGTTTGAGGTTTAATAAGCTGACATTTGGCTTAATTCTGCTTAATGAAATCAAAATGTTTAGTCTAGAAGTTCTAACAGTGTCACTTCTTTTTCTATAAAGGTCTCTCTCTTTCAGTGTTTTTTCTGTTCCTCTCTCTCTGTCTCACTTTCTGCTGTGGAAGTCTTTAAGTCTTCATTCTTTGCTACTTTAATGTTTTGCTTTATTGAGAGTCAGTATTATTTATTTAAACTACTGGTTACAGTGTGTGTAATTACACAGATAACCCCTTTTGCTAATCACATAAATGTCGGAGAAAACTGAGAACTGACGCAAAAAGAGGCTGAGAAATGAAAAGAAAAAGTAAGAGAAAGAGTATGTGTTTGTTTGAGAGAGAGAGAGAGAGAGAGAGAGAGAGAAAGCGAGAGAGGGAGACAGAGAGACAGAGACATAGTAAGGGAGGAATGGAGAATGAAAGAGAAAGGGGGGGGGGGCGAGAGGCTGTGTGTAGGTCCTCACTGTAGCTCTGTAATGTGCCTGTGTGATGAAACTCAAGAAGAGAGTGGGGTTTTGGTTGGTTTCTACGGGTGTCTGAACAACAGGGCAAAAGGTAAGCTACAACAGAATGTTTATGAAGTACCTGCACTCATTTACTACTTGTTTGATGATATTTTAATCCAAAGGCTAAGTTTGGTCACCAAGACCAGCCGACAAAGTGTGCATTAGAAACCGCAGTGGGTATTTAGCGACTTTAAACCAGTCAAGAAATTAATCACACATAATTGTTGTTGTATTTTTTGCAAATAAATTTAATACGTGTTTATGAAAATTAGGTGTCTCCCTATTAAAACTGAACATTAACTGAACATTAAAGTGACAATGCACAGATTCTCCAAAAATGCATAGTTTAACCATGGACAAAGATTGTAACTGAATGTGTTCTGATGCAGAATGAAATGTTTAGAAATCCTCAGATTTCTGAAGAGTGGGGATGATAGGACCCTGAGGTCAATCTTCTAACATAAATATAGCCAGTTTATCAACTATCTAAACCAGCTATGAAGCTTCACATCTAAAATCAATCCGAAATTACGAAGAAACATATTGAAGACTACCTAGTTTACAGCTAACACATTAAGCATTTGGTTTACTCATATTTACTCATCTGGTCTCTAAGCTTGCTTTTCAGCACAAATCTGGAAGAAATCATTTTATCACTTTACTTTTCATTGGATGAAATGATATCAGTATTAAAAAAAAACAAAAGAACAATATAATATACGAAGTTGTGTATAAAAGTAGAAAATTAAATAAGAATGGTTGTATTGAATTACATACTGTTTATATCACATATAGTTATTAAGAATCTCATCCCTTTAAACAAATCATGGCTTTTTCTCATAATATTATATGTATATGTATATTATATGTTTATCAGCACTGTTTTGTCTGTTTGCATTTGGCAATAATTGCATTAATGTAATACATTGATGTAATAAAATGTAATTTGATGTGTAAAAATCTAAATTATTTTTTCATCTAAATTACATACTTTATCCTAACTCTCTAAATGAAGAACAATATCTCAAATATGGTAACTTTATGGTAAGTTAATGTAAATGTAGTGTGAGCAAATGCAATTTTTTTTATTCAATGTAAGTTTGCTGCAAATCTATTGGCTTAATTGTTGAAATGTTTCACATAATATAAAATACATTTCTTGTGTAAGCCGAAAGTAAAAATTGTTAAAAAAAAATGTCCAAAGTATTTGCAAACAACTGTGGCTTGGGGTGGTAAATGGTGTCTGTGTGCGTGTGTGTGTGTGTGTGTGTGTGTGTGTGTGTGTGTTTGTGTGTGTTTGTGTGTGCGTGTTAGAGAGAGAGAGAGAGAGAGAGAGAGAGAGAAAGAAAGAAAGAAAGAAAGAATGAAAGAGAAAGAGAAAAAGACCATGTTGATTTCAAGGGAATGCATTTGAGTCCAGCCAAGGGGGATTATTATCCACTTTGGAATACTAATGAGGGCCTTTTTGTCACATCTCTCCTCTATCCTCCCTTCCTTTAGCTTGTTCTCGCTCTCTCTTTCTTTTTCTCTCTCCATTTTTCTCTTCTTCTCTCTCTCTCTGTAACTCTCTGTCTCACTCACGTTTGTTCAACAAAGCATTTGTGCTGTCAACAAAGCATTACATTATACACAAGATAGACAGATGGATTGGGAGAGAGATAGAGAGAGAGAGAGAGAGAGAGAGAGAGAGAGAGAGAGAAGAGACAAAAAAATTGACAGAAAAAGTGAGAGGAATTCAGTAAAAGTTTTTTGTGAATAAACATTTGTCAGAACCCCATTATGGTTTACAATTAGGTTCATTTATTATTCATGAGTTACTATAATTTATTTGGTAGCTACTATAGTTATTTGGCAGTTTAAGGAAGAAAAACTGTGCATTAAAAAAATTCAAGTGGGAGAGAATGGGAGTGTACGAGAGAAAGTTATAAAGAAACTGAGATAAATGAATTGCAAAAAAGAAAGAAATTAGAATGCTGTTGTTGTAATTATACTAATTATAGACACTGCAGGAACAGTGCTGAGAGTAATGGCTTATGTAAGGCCTCTGTAGTGCACAAGTCTGTTGAAATGCTAAATCCTGCATTAAAGTACTGAATAAAAAACTGTAATTCAGGAGAGATGACTTGATAGCTGGTGTCCAGCACAGTTTAACAATTTCCCTATTTCACACGAAAAAACAGTAATTAACAATCAGGTTAAAAAAATGCCTGACACTTTACTGTAGGTAATTTTCTGGGATTTACCGTACTAATGCTGAGGTTAGGTGACTATAACATTACATTTTGTGGCTATGCTTATGCTGGGCATCTGCTTCCAAGTATGGCCTGTCCAGTGATAGATCCAGTGGAAGATACTGTAGTAGCCATCTCTAAATATTAGCTATGGCCAGTGGCAAGACCAGTGACAGATCTAATGGAATATCCAGTGATTGTTCCTATAGCAGGTCTAGGGAGAGGCACTGTGATATGTGTATTAACATATCTATTCTACCGAAACACTTATGTTATTAAAATAATACATGCATGGCAGCTGACAGGCAGATTCAGAGGCAAGTTCAGTGACAAATCCAATTGCATCAGGTGGCAGTGCCAGGTTCAGTGAAATGTGCAGGGGCAGTGTTAACAGCTGACATTAGCTTTAAAGGGATAGTTCATCCCAAAATGAAAATTTGGTTTTTATTTGCTTACCCCCAGGGCATCCAAGTCGCAGATTATTAGCTTTAGCTGCAGCATTCTGGTAGTCATTTAATGGAAGTGGATGGGCGTCAGACTATTCAAAATAAAAAAAACATCCACAGACAAGTCCAGATTACACCCCGTGGCTCGTGACGACACATTGATGTCTTAAGACATGAAACGATCGTTTTTTG
>JBBKCR010058972.1:0-10527 GCA_037577295.1 Ladigesia roloffi | reverse complement strand
AGTTCAAAGTTCACTGAAATATGAACGTGTTCAATGAACGCGTTCTTTTGAACTAGTTCATGCACAACACTGGCAGCCAGACAGCGCAGTTCAGTTCACAGCACGAGTTAGTGTGTGAGATTTGGAAGAAAAAAATACCGAAATGGCAAATAAAAAGTTGCAGCGTGTCTTTTGAGTGGTTTTTGCCGATTCTGACTCTGAAGGGAAATATTTGCCTTTTGAAAATGACATTTGCGCATCTTCCGGTTTATCTTCGTAGCGCAATTGCGCCGTAGCATTAGTAGCTTTAGCATTAGCTCTCTCCAGACCTCCAGAGGTGCAGAGTCTCAGCACTGAGGCCGTATTGTGTGTAAGAGAGCCGGGAGAAGTAGGAGAGGCAGCAGGGTGATCTGGATCTGAAATAGCGATGATAATGGTGGCTGGGTTTATTTGAGAAACGAGGAGGTGTATCAAACCTTAAAATTGCCATAAACTGTAACCTAATTCATAGGTTTGTTTCAGTCAGTGATAAAAATGTCATGACCATTGTAGACCATTGTTGGAAAGGTCATATTGCGTTTTTAGTGTGTGGTGAAGAAATGAACAAAAATAAATAACAAAATATTATTAAGTACTAACATTAAATATGTGTTGTCAATATTATTTCCAAATGAAAAATGCTGTATTCCGAAGTTTACGTATTTATCCACTAGTTTTATAACTGATGTCATGGGTTGTAAAGAGTGGAGAAATGCTGGGCCTAGGCCAGCCATAGAAGTGCTCGTCTACGCATTCATCTCCTCATGTCTTGAGTATTTCAACTCACTTTTTACCTCTCTCAGTATAGCAGGTTTCTCCCATCCTAAGACTATCCAGGTCACAGCTTTTGTGCTTTTGGCATGCACCCACAAATCATCACATTAAACAAATGACCTTCAGTGGCTCCCTGTTAAATGGGGAATCCTGGTTCTCACTTATAAATATTTAAATGGTCAATCCCCTCAATGCATTACTGGCCTTCTGCGATGTTTAAATGGCACCCTGTGATCAACATGCCCTGTCAGTTCCTCGGACCAGTTTAAAAGCCTGAGGTGACCATTCATTTCAGTGCACGGCCCTAGGCTATGGAACAGCATTGGGGCTACATCAATACGCTCAGCTCCATCTACTAATTAAAAAAAAAAACAACTCAAAATAGTTCTGTTTCAGTATGCATTTTATTAGGCTTTTATAGCTTTACTTCAATTGTTTACTTGTATGTGTCAGGTCTAACATGTACAGGGAAGGGCGCTCACAAGGCAGACGTAACAATTGGTACACTTTTTTTAATGCTTTTTTTCTCAAGCAAAACAGTTTCAGTGCGCGATCCGCGCTCTTAACGTGCACTCACGTAAGAAATCACAAAACAAAACGAAAGCAGGCAGGTGGAGAAGCCGTGCACAGGTCCCCCCTAGGATTGCTCCTGGCCCCCCTTATTGCCCCCCTGCACTGAACAGCCAAATATTTAAGTATAAATATCTTATCGCGACATGCGCTGGCTCGAAGAACGAATCGAACACTAGACTGACACTGTGTTCTAGACTGACTACTTAAAGAACGAAACATACGTTACGTGTGTTCTACAGACACGCGGTGTCACACACGCTGACACACATGTGCAACACGCAACGAGACGTCCCTGACGCAACAGGATGTGTATTATTTTCCAATGTCCCTTCTGCTTCTATTTTTGGTTTGTTCCATGTATTTGCCCTTGTTCTTATTTGTTTTATTTTGGTCCTTGTATAGCGCCTTGTGAGATTTTTTTTTTACCAACTCACAATTATTCAATTATTCCTTTATTATTCCAATTATTCCTCCTACTGCAACTACAGATTCACTCTTTTTTTGTTAAATTTTACCTATGGATTTAACACTTGACAAAACCCTTCAGCTGTTTTTAGGTTATTTCTCAGCAGGCATACAGCTGTGGACCAGACAGCCATTCTGGATATTTCCAGAATGCACAGATTGCCTGTCTGTGGCATGAACAACCTGTCTTTATCTGTTTTTAAATGATAGGTGTTTAAATGACCTATGTTCTGATTAAATGCCTTGCCTTGCATCTCATTTAAATAAAAACTTTATACATTTATTTACAAGTTCAGGTCAAAATTCTCAGGTAACACACTAAAGACAACCCCTCTCAGAAATAAGATAAGAAAACATAAAACTTTATTAGTACCACATGTTAGAAATTTGTATTGCTACAGCAGAAAGTGGACAGAAACAAAGAGCAAAAAACAATAGAATAAAAACTATACAGTACAGTATAAAAATACATTATACAAAGCAAATAACAAAAAATATGTACATTTTCTTGGTGGTCTTCTACAGGAGTGTGGTTGTATGTTCAGAGGGCAAGTTTGTTCACTGTGTGTGCTGTGTGTTTACAGGGTTGCAGAAGCAGAGAGAAATAGAGGCCTGTAGCGTTTTGGATGGCTGGACTCAAGGTGTACCGCAGTATAGTGCAGCTCTGTGCTCACGCACTCTCCCATTCATCTGCAAGACCACCAAAGGTGTGTCTGTGGTTTATTTTAATTAAAAGGAATTTAAAAGGAAACTCTTTTTTTCCGAAGTTCTGCCAAATTTGCTTATTGAAATATAACTCTTTCATTTGGCAACTTCAAATAATCAAGAAGATTTTTTGGGGACTATTTTGCCATGTGAGAGCCTGTATGTAACCCCCTCTACCTTGAGCAGATAAAAGAGATGGGATTTGGTTCTTTGTTTTGTCTCTAAAGTAGTTTACAGTAGGGCTTAGATTATCTGCCCGAACCCAAAACCGGCCATCGTGGGTCGATTCCGGCAGAAATATTTTATGCCACTATCCTTGAGCCGGGTTGGGCCGGGCTGTGATCAAGCATTAAATCGCCCACTTATTTAAAAATTGTTTAAACCACTCTGGATGAATAATGGGAAAAATCTGAAATTCGCCTTTAATTGAAAAGGTAATGGGAGGGGTGATTTGTCTGGTGTGTGAAGAAGACTAACAGTGCCACTTGTATTTCAGAACGTTATTTGAGGAAAACGCAGATGGAAGAATCTCTGCGTGATGAACCAAGCCCCTTCATGCAGCACCTCAATCAGCATGGCATGGTATACACTCCACTTATCCTTTTCTATTTGTCTTACAAAGCAGTCTTACAAATCATTTTAATTGTTGAGGTTTTTGCAACACCTGTATCTCTTTATTGCTGAATTGTTCGATTTGAGCCACACTAGGGGACTTGCTACTGTTGTGTTTTTGAGCAAACACCTATAACACAGTTGCTCCGAGATGGACTAATGATTGTAAGTAACTCTGAATAAGAGCATCAGCCAAATGCTCCCTTTAACTCAAAGAAGTCAGAGCATATTAGTAAAGTCAGATTTTAACAAATAAAATTGTCTAAAACCGATGTTTAGTCTCCTAAACACTCACCATTTATGGCACTCTTCTACTGTTCAAACCCTGATCCCACAGTAGGTTTCCCCTTCCAACTTTTGGGCAGAGTCTGTCCTGACAGTTCTCCTGGCTTCAAAGATTTTATGTTTTTCCTTTTTGTTTCTAAGAAATGTAGGGCATTTGCATATGAGAGCATATTAAAGACTCTTTAGACATCATTATTACATATTTTTTTTATTATAATAACTTCGATTTTATGTGAAATAGGAACACCAAACCAAATATGACATCTTCAGAATCAGCACAAACCAGGGGGCTTCCATATAAGGATTTTCTTTTCCATATGACAATAATTTAAAATTTGTTGTGCTGCCGTCATGAGCCTCTCATATTCTAAGGGGTATGTCAAGTCACCCAGGACCTGAAGCAGCAAAGCACCACACTACCACTACAATATTTTGCCATTGGAATGATGATCTTATTTTTAAATGATCTTTTCTCTTTATGCCAAATGTAATGGGACACCTGTTTGTCCACTCATCAGTCTACATTACATTTTGCTTTTAAAAGGCTTGGAGGGTCAACAGGGTGGTTTTTTTTATGTGAGACGCACCTTTATGTTTTAGGGTATTTTACCTAACAGCTCTGTCATGGGTACCATTTCTTTCAAATAGTGTAATCACAGTGGGGGGCTTTATTTGAGGCAGGTGGGAGGAAATTTCTTAGCCACCTCTGATTCACCACTTTTCCAAGTTTTTTATCATTTGGGGATGATGGCTATCACTCCATCACTGTCTGGAGTGCCACTGATTTATGAAAAGCTATTTAACCCTTTCTCATCCTATTATATTCTTTTGTTATCATAGTATGACCTTTTAGACCACCTTAGCAGTTGGTGTGTACTGTACATTGCTGATTTAAGTTGAATTATATAGACCCTTTCAAGGAGCCAAAATTCACTTTACATAAAGTAGTGAGTGTAAGGGAAAATATGACATTTCTGTCTCCAAAGGAACATAATCTAATGTGGCGGTAGATATTAGGCACTTGGAGGGTAGGTGTGATTTGTAAGTGAGGAGAGGAATTATGTATGAGATGCATGATTAAACTGGAAGCTAGAGTGGGTACATTTGTTCTCATAGGTTTACATACCTTGGTAGAATTTATAACCTCTTAACCATTTTTCTGTGAATTTGAATGATAACACAAAAACATTTATTTCACTTATGGTTAGTGGTTGGCTGAAGCCATTTATTGTCAAACAATTTTGTTTGCTCATTAATCATGAATCACAACACAAACTACCCAAATGACCCTAAATAAAAAATGTACTTAGCCCAGTTCTTAGTACTGTGTAATGCCCCCTTTAACATCAATGACAGTTTGAAGTCTTTTGTGGTATTTGTGTATCAAGCTTTTTACCTTTTCAGATAGTAAAGCTTCTCATTCTTCCTGGAAGAAAGCCTCCAGTTCCTGTAAATTATTGGGCTGTTTTTATTAACTGCATGTTTGAAGTCTCTCCAGAGAGGCTCCTAAGTCAGCAGACTGAGATGACCAAATTTTCTGGGCCTTTGTAGGTCACACATCCCCAAAACATCAGCGATCCACTACTGTGTTCCATAGTAGGAAGGGTGTACCTTTCGTCATCGGCGTTGTTGACTCCTCTCCAAATGTAGCATTTATGGCTGTGTCAAAAACGTTCAGTTTTAGTCTCATGACTCCAAATGACTTGTGCCTGATAGTTTGAGGCTTGTCTCTCTGCTTTTTGGCATATTGTAAGTGGGATACTTTGTGCCCTTTGAATAGTAATGGATTCCTTGCAGCAACTCGACCATGCAGCCCATCTTTCTCATCTTTGCCTCCTTATTGTGCATTTTGAAACAGCCACACCACATGTTTTGAGATAGTCCTGTGTTTCACCTGAAGTTATTTGAAGGTTTTCTTTGCATCCCAAGCTATTTTTCTGGCAGTTGTTGCTGAAATTTTAGTTGGTCTACCTGGTTGTGGTTTGGTTGCAAGATAACCCCTAAATTTCCACATCTTAGTAGGCTGTATGGCATGTAAATCTATCCTGTTTTATGGAGTTCAAATATCAGGCTGGGCGATATTGCCTAAAATCTGTATTGCAGTATAATTTTAAGCATGTGTGCCAAAAATAAATCTTGTGATATATTCTATATATTAGGACAAAAATAAAATTAAAATTAAAAAATATATTTGTATTCGGGAACACCCGAACACATTTCCGTGCCGCAGAGTGCATTAAACCCCCCTGAAGCTCAGCTTCACTTGGGTGCTACAGACGCTCACAGAGGGGTGTGTCTCACTCTGGACAGTGATTGGATAAATGCACCAAAATCGTCACTTCCAGGGAAGCTCAGCTTCTTTGGGAGTGAACTGATCAGTGGGCAGGCCAGGACGCTGGGCTGCTGTATGATGATTGGAAGAGCTGTCTAAAGGGCGGAAACCCTTTTTGATTGACAGCATGTTTTAAATTAATACTGGTAGTTGGAGATTCATGCTCAGTCCCAGCGGATCTGTGAGATATTTCATGAGGCAACCAGCTGCCAGGCCACATCACTAGGGTATCTAAACTTTTGATCAGGGTAATTTGGGTAGTTTGTGTTGTTATGATTTAAAAAGAGTAAACAAATTTGTTTGATGAATGAATGGTTTCCGCCAACCACTAGCACAAAAAAGGTTTTTGGGACAGTTTACTATTTGTTGCACAGATCCATGCTACTTGCATTCTAAAGGTTTAGTGATGTATTTAATGTGTGACTGGAATGAGAGGTTGAAATCAGATGCCCAGGGTAGAATAACGCCCAGGTTGTAGACCTTCAGCGATGGAAAGATGGAATAGCCATCCATATAAAAAGGAAAGCACTGGGTAACACATGTTATTCTCAATAATACAGGCTACACAAGCTATCTACCTTATCGCACAAATAATGGTTTGAGTGATCGGTGGTGCTACTTGTTTCTCTTTATTACAGAACACAGATGATGCCTTTGACACACCTGATGTGGATGAAAGCTGGGCTTCTGTCTCTCATTTGTTGAATGTTTCTGAGTGGTACCTAAGGGAGTCTTGGGAGCAGCTGGAGAGCAGAGATTTTCCCAGCCTGGTGCAGATGCTCTCTAAAGCGGCTGAACTTCCCACCACGGCCAACCAGAGCCAAAACACTGTGTACAAACTCAGCCGCAGCTTTATTGGTCTGGCAGATGCTCTCCTCAGCCAGGAGAATGCCAACAAATGGGAGGCAATCAAAGAGGTACAGATGTTAAAGATGTTATAAATATCTATGTCTTATTCCTTGTTCTTACAGCAAGAGCAGGGACAGAATGTTGATGACTAAGCAAGTGAGCTAATTTTATAACTAGTGAAGCTGCTACAACAACATCAAGCCTCAGAGAACAATGTGATTTTTAAAAATTAGGAAAATCTAGTTTGGAGGTGACCCTTCATCCAGAATTTACATAAAAAATTATGGTAATTGAAATGGATCTGGCCAAACTAGCTATATCATTAATGATTATCTACCTTCTGAAATAAGTTAATTAATAAACCATTTAATGAATTCACCTGAAATATTGCACTAAAATACATTAATGTGTGAATGTCTTGAGCCACCACTCATTTCCTCCACCAATATTTTGCTCTTGAGGAACAATTCTCTGGCCTTCCTGAAGGACTTTGAAAGGTGTTCATTTTCAGTCCAGTCCCTGAACCTGAGCAATTTTAGAGGAATGATTTTGTTTGCTAAGCCACTCAATTTGAAAAATTTAAGCAGAGCAAAGCACATCTAACCTAAGGCCTGAAAAAATTAAGAATCAGGATCAGATAATTCCAGATGGTCAGGCCGGTGATCAGTATACTGGTAGTGTTGAATTCTGTGTGGTTGGCACAACTTTATCTAGGCTCCTTGTATCTTTAGAAATGTATCGGCCTGTCACAGTAAAACATTTGTTCCAATTTCTTTTGTTTAATCTACTCAGACTGTCCGGCAGGATAAAATTTTTTGCTACAACTCTGTGATTCAAAGCAAGCATTATACAGGGTATCTGTGGATCCTTAAAAAAGCCTTAAATTAGATTGAAATATCTTTATTGAGACCGGTGGTGGTCTGTGAGAAGTTTCCTGCTGGTCCGCAGAGCCTCACTTCTGCACCAATCAAAATTCAGTCAGATCCTGCTCTGATCTCAGCACTGCTGTCACGTTGTGCCTCGCCAACCCCCTCAAATTCACAGGCCACCCACTCGTAATGGTGCCCTTCCACCCCACGTATCTGTACGTTGTTTAAAAGCTGAGTTCACATTCTCTCCCTGGACACAAAACCGACCCGAGCCAGGCCCTGATATTGGCCGAGATTGGGCCGATATTTCCTGCCACTATCCTTGATGTGATCCAGCATTTGAGTGGCAATGAGCTGGAGTGTCAGTTTACTAATGCACCCACAGTTGAGAACATGTGTATTATAACGGCAATTGTCGGGTTTAAATTGGGCCTGGGACAAAAATGTATGGGTCAGGCTGGGCTGTGCTCAGACACAAGGTGCTCGGGCTTGTGTCGGGTCCCTTTTTTGGGCCTGATCTATCACTTTAAAACATATTCAGTTTACACATACATGTGATTGGAATGTTCTTATTTTATTCCCTGTATTCATTTCACAGACCTTGTTTGTCTATAATGTTTTTGTTGTGAAATACAAGCACTTTCAGTTATTTTTCAGCGCTTTCAGTTCCAATAAGTGTTCTAACTATTTGTAAGGTGGTCACATGCTGTTTGCCATTTTGTGAATGTAGGGTCATAAATTTGATCAAAGTGGCTTTTAAAACGTCTTAAAAAGTCTTAAATTTGGCATCCTTAAGCCTGAAAAGCCTGATTATAAAGTAGTGAGGAGTGATTTAAGACTCTAAACATTACAATGTGTTTCACAGTATGGATTTATGTAGATAAAAAATACCACATTTATGTGTATCTAAAAATGACAGAAAATATCATTGTTGAATTAGAAATCTTGATCTATTAGGTGACAGGTGTTACTTTGCCACTAGTCAGCACGTTTGAGAGCAGCTTTTGAGGGCAGCAAGATAAAGGCACTTGCACAGCATGTTTCATTTCAATTAAAAATTGTAATTTGACCAAACATGGTCAAGAACATAGGTTTGATTTAATACAAAGGTGGAGACAAAAGTGGTAAATATACTCCTGCCATAGTGCAATCACCAGTATACAGGGTGTGCTCAAGTTACGACATAGATACATTCCTTTGACAGTGAAAAGGGGAAAATTATATTTTAAAAGTAATTGGTGAAAAAAAAAAAACTTGGAGCCAGAACCTGAGTATCAAAGTAATGCAAACTAAAAGGATTTATTTCAAAATTACAAAGAAAAACTATGCATAATTAATATGGTCATAAATATTTTTATATTAAGGGGGTAAAAATTGTAATAGTTATTTTTTGTAAATTTTCAGGTAATTTGAAAAAGCGGTAACATACAGTGTAATTTAAGCCGTATTTTCCAGTATTTCTGTTAAAAATATTTTTCCCTGTTGTGAACAGCTGATAAGTGACCAGTACATGGTTCAGTAGTGAACAGTAGTTAAGTGAACAGTATGTGGTCCAGGAGTGAACAGCTATTATTTCAATAGTTTGTGAGGGAGACGTAAACAGCAGATAATTGAAGAGTATGTGTGCCAGTAATGAACAGTACATCTAATTTTGTTGAAGTCTGCAATTTTTGAATTTTAGGTGTTGTTTTGTGTTCCAGGTGGTGAGTGGACCAATGGCTGTGGTGCAGTCTATTGATCGCATGGTGACCAACCTCAGCCCCCTGCTCCTGGGGGATTCCAGTAGGGTGCAGCTACACTACAACAAGATCAGTGAGTCCTGACATGATATTCCTTGCCAGAGATGACCTAGCTTTTCATACCCTTAAACTTTGAACTTTGATTTCTTACACTATTAAAATGTATATTATTTACATAATAAAAATAATTGTGCTGGTGTTGAGTTATTCTACTTTTTAAAAATTATGTTTTTTAATTCAGAATTGCAGGTGCAGCAGGAAACTGTGACAGAGAGTTCTGGAAGCTCTGAATTTTGTAGTTCAGACATGACCAACCAAACCGGCCTGGACTGCATCTCCATCATGCCTCAAAGCATGGAGGAACTCCACATAAATGGTATATGAAGAGTTCTTCTGTGCTGGGTGCGACCATGATTACCCAGACTTATGAATGTTTTTGTTATTGTGTTTTAGATACCATAAAACAACTGTTAAGATTGACTGCAATGTATATCGCCTCATTCAGAATGTAGGCTGGGATGAAATACCTCTAAATTCAACATGATAGTGCGTGTTGAATAGGCTATCCATCCATCCTTTTATGCATACTTCCATCCATAATTCCATCCATCCATTCCAACATCCATCCATCCATCCTTTCATTCCATCAATTCAAGTCTCACATTATACCAACCAGGGTTGCAGGGTGTGGTGGTGCTTATGGTAGCAGTGATAGGGCAAAAGAGAAACACCCTGGACAGGTCACCAATCCATCACAGAACTGAGTAAGTGTCGCAGAGATGACTGTAATGCAGGAATAGGAAGATGATGCCCAAATGTGGCGTAGCAGATGAGCCCAGTTGCAGAGACACAGGAAAGAACTAGTAAAATACATACTTTACTCTGAGAACGCACAGCATGTTGTAGAGATTCCCACCAAGGAATCCTCATTTTGCATGCAAACAGAAAGGGTATATAAGGTTGAATTGGTAAAAAATTTTACTCACGCTATACGAGGAAGACTGAGAAGTCTGTGTGCCGGATAACACCTGATTTCCTGTTTATATACCCTGCGTGTGAGTTACATCCAATGACCCATGACATCATGCATCCTGTTGCGTGCGACAGTACTTCCCGTTTCCAGAACCGGCACCGGCCATTCCGGAGTGGAAGGACACCCAATGACAGTAGTCCCAGATGAGAGATACAGTGGGGAAAAAAAGTATTTAGTCAGCCACCGATTGTGCAAGTTCAAGATTTGACATGGTACGATTTTTAATGAATTTTTTTGTGCAATAGGGTGGAAAATAAGTATTTGGTCAATTCA
>JBBKCR010058964.1:0-10527 GCA_037577295.1 Ladigesia roloffi | reverse complement strand
CCTAAGAAGGGGAGACAAAAGTAAAGGGACGCTAACTGCTAAAAGGAAAAGAAAAACGAAGGACTAATATTCAGGGGTAGAAGAGTGGGACACGTGACGCGGGGACTCGGACGGGGCACCCGTCACAGGACGATGGCTGTCTAAAATAGAATGTGTATCTAAGGCTGATGAATCTGTAAGGCTGGAAGGTTTATTAGAATTTTAGCAACCTAAAATATTGACTTTACTTGTCTGTGATAGCTTTGATAGAACTGATGCTTTTTTTATAAAAGGTATATGTGTGAACATCAAAACCCAACTTAAATGACATTTCTAAGGGGAAAGAACCAGGATGTGGTCTGTAGTGGTAGAATTTCCTGTATAACCCTTACCCAAAATTGCTGACTGATGAAAAGCACCTTCAAGCTGACAAAGCCTCTGAAGTTGCAAATTTTGCCATATTGATATTCTTCCCAAATCAATACCCAGATCGACTACTCTAATACGTTCTATCATTTCCCTTATACACTAATGTGCCAATTTGAGCTTTTCTGACATTCATATAGAGCTTTTAATAACCTAAAGATTAATAAAATTGTAATTCAGAGAACACGCCAAGAAAAATAAACATAAAAGGAAGCACTGATATAGAGAGACAACAAATTAGACAACACACAGTTGTGTCAGAGAAACAACCACCCTTGAATTGTAAAACATGCATAATGAAATAATCAGTTATTCAGTTCACCTGTCAGCTGCACTGCCAGAGACCTTCAAAATGACCTCCAGAAGGTCACTGATGTGAATGTCTCTGACCCAACATTCAGAAACAGACATCATAAGGCTGGCCTGAGAGCCCAACATCCTCTATTGGGACCCTACACTGGCGCAGTGTGTCCTGGATTCCTCATAGTGCACGACAATGCCTGATCTCATGTGGCATGAGTATGCAGGCAGTTCCTGGAGGATAAAGGAGTTGATACCAGTTATTGGCCCCCACGTTTGCCTGACCTAAATCCAGACGAACACCTCTGGGACATTATGTTTTGGTCCTTCTGATGCCACCTGTCGAGTGAATACACAAAATACCCCAAACACGAATGCTCAAAACTAATTATTTGGTTTTCAAAACTGAGCTGCTTTCCAATTGATCTTTTTGAACAGGGTATGTGTCCCTCAGTGCCTCCTCCACTAGACAAGCAACATGATGCTGTTCACACAGTTCACTTTGCCATGCATTTTTCAGCATGGTTTGAATGTGTTAACCCCATACTTTAATTAAAACATACATAAGTAAAATTTTTCTTTTATTTTCTGGCTGGCAACCCCAACAATGCATAGATTCCTTATTAAAAAGCAAACATCTTCAGCATCTGTCTCTCATCTCCAGGTTTGAGCCCAGTTCTGCTGCTACCAAACTGGAGCATGGGGCACGCTGTATGCGCACCGCATTCACATTCCACCAGTGTTACCAAATATCTCCTACAGAAAGTAGCTGAATATGTACCCAGAAAACCACAAGACGACAACACACCATTTGCATACAAATTACACCATCACGTCACACAAGTTGGTGTTCTTAGAATCAGAAAAACAATAATTACAAAAGGAGAGGAAGGAAAGGAGAGGTCTGGAGGGTGAAAGATTTGTGTTCATGCGTTCATGAGGGGGTCTGGAAAGAGCATTCGCGGATTTTAAAAAAGTTCTAATTTGTGATATGATGTGCCTATAAATGCCTATTTTTATGGTGTAAACCCTAAATATACCCCAAAAATACAAAGGAGGTCTGCGAACAAGTATTAGTTCGGTTTTAAGGAAAAAATCTGCAATTGAGTGAATATAAAAAAATGAGAAATTAAGTCATTCTGGAATATGAGAGTAACATTTACATTTACATTTACGGCATTTAGCTGACGCCCTTATCCAGAGCGACGTACAACAGTGCTCAAGTAATCCACAACAGTAGCAAGGACCTGTAGAGCAAGATTTAAGTCAACAGTAGCCACATAATTATAATGCTCCATTGCCTCTTTTAATTGTATTGAACAATAGGTTATAATTTCTGACACCATTTTTGCACTTGTAAGTTATATAAAACAAGGTTAGCATTAATTCACTACAAAAAAGGGGATGGATGGATTTTTCCCCACCCAGATAAGTCAAATGCCCACCCACACTTGATGTTCTGGTCACACCTCTGCCACACAGTATGAACAACTTAGTGGAGACCTAGTGGATGTCATACACACAGTGTTTTTTTTTACAATTTTGGGATAGGTAGGCAATTGTATTAGGGTGATGGGCACAGCTCATTTTGTGTTTTCCATGTAATGATCTCATTTTGTAGAGGTGTGCCTTGTATTGGGGCTACTACCAAAAGACAACGTTTTTCATTGTGGCATCAATTTCAACATTCTGTGGGTATTAAAAAGCTGGTATTGTCAGTAAGCAATTCCAAGTTCATCATTCAAACAGCCAATAACACACAACATCACTAAATGAATGATCAGCCGCATTTGGCCATGGCGCACCTTCGGGTCGGTGGCAGGCAGTCAGATGTTGCTCGTGAACTTGTTGTGTCTCAAAGTGTCAAGGCATAACATTTTAATTCTTCTTCTTCTTCTTCTTTCGGCTTTTCTCTTTAGGAGCGAAACATCTGTCTCCACCTAGTCCTATCTTCTTTTTCTTTGTGATTCGAATGTTTGATTTGGCTAAGGTTTTATGTCGGATGCCCTTCCTGACACAACCCTCAGCATTTATCCGGACTTGGGACCGACACAAGGAATCACTGGCTTGTGACCTATTATGGTTGCATTGCGTAACATTTTAGTAATATAATGCGAAAATTAACCAAATGAACGTGATGACTCAAAAAAAGATTCGTTCATTTTGCTGAACGAGACTCAAAGATCCGAGTCGGTAAAATGATCTGAACTTCCCATCACTAATCTGCACCCCATATTAACAGTAGACATAGTTGTTAAGTAGTGAAATAATAAGCCAAGTTTTGCTAACATTGCAAAGATTTGCTGTGGGTTTTACCATTTGTAAGGTTCAGCGAGAGACTGGGGGCATAAGACGGGAAATTTTACAGTGTGGTTTCTATTGCTGTGGGTGATTTCACAGAGGAGGAGGGCCTGAAGCTGTTTTTTTGTGGTTAACACATGTGCACACAATTTATCAGCAAAGATGAGAGACGATAAGTAATTTGAACAGATGTGGTACAATTAGCAAAACTGTAGTTGGATGAGTATAATTAAAGAGACTTTAGTCACGTACAGTGTGTTTGGCTATACCATACAAAGGTCAGGCATATTTATTAATACATGAAACAAGAGTACAGAAATTCTATATTGAGATAATGGGGAATTTAAATGAACACACATCAAAATCTGCAGTGTTAAACACTGTTCAGTGTAACATAGATTTAGAAAAACTGATTTCCAATTAATGTGTTAATTTACATAAGTAATTATATTCAAACATATATTTATTATAGTCTGAGACTCTAACATGCATTATGTACCATGCACCCATCCAAGAATAGTTTCATTTCTGACCCTAACCCTAACCCTTGAGTAGTGGTAATACCCCCTCTGTTCCCTTTAAGACAATTTAGTTTGTTGGACGAAAATTCATGACAGGCTATCTCTCCGCAGAGGGAATAACAGCCTCTGTGGTTAGAGAAGGAAACGTGCTTTCCCCTATCACTTAACACATCAGCCCTAACACAATGCAAGACTCTTTTAAAATATGATATATTGACAATATTATAAATAAATTTGGACATTCATGAGAAATTTAAAACCTATTCCCTACAAGGCCCAATTCATGGGTCTCAAGCTCCACCTAGATCAAAATGAGAAGCTCATTATATTTGGGGTGAGGCATGTTATGGCTATTGATGGAGTCAGCAAGGAGGTTGTTGGTCATGTAACATTGCATGTAAAGAATAACATTGAAATTTATAAGAATGACTTCAGGCAAAATAACATTTTAAAAAGGGAATCAAAATTAGGTAGGTAGTACTGACAAAAATGATTTTGGCTCAAGGATCTGGCATTTCTAAAAATGTTTTTATTAGCTTTTGCCTCGGACCTGCTGTGCTTTCCCATGAACTACGGGACCAGGCCATAGGCGACAGCAGGACAGAATTTATTCTGACTGTGTTCATGCAGGAAAAGCTGGCAGGACACAGACACAATCATCAAAGTCAGCCTTACGTTCAGACACCATCTAAGGCAAGGGTCTCAAACTCAATCTACCTTGGTGAGTCTTGGTGAGGCTCAGGTTTTCTACAAGAAAAGCATTTTTAAAAAAATCTTCTCAAGTCTCTTTATTATTATTTTTTTAACACAAAATAAGGTGAAAATCATGACAAAATAAGAAAATAATTAATCAGTAATAAATAAATAAAATAATTATAATTTGATTTCTCTAGTGGTGAGTGACTTTATGTGGTTTCTCCAGTCTTCTGTATCTGCTTTACTCAGATTCAACAGTTTTAACAGTTATTTAACCTTTAACCTTCTTCTGAACATTAATGGAACATTGAAGAACATTAACTGTTCTTCTGAACATGGCTTCTCTTGCCTACTCCTTGCTGGTAGAGACCCGGCCTCTCGTATAGCTGAGCCACATTTGGCTTGAGGGAGGAAGCAGTTGAGACCCTCAGTAGGGCTTTAAAATGATCATCAATAAGTTTGGACCTGTACTTGGACTTTGAAGTTTAAGGTTCCGGGACGAGAACCTTAAACTTTCTCTCCCTCTCCTCTCTCTTTCACGTTGTGTCCCTATAATTTTGTCCAAAGTGATCGTCTTCGTCTTAATAACTCGTTAGAAAGATGTTACCGAGCCCTAACTAACTGTGAAGTTTGACATGTGCCAGATATATACTTCATATATAACATTTTCTGTAGAATCAGTAAAGTCAAGTCCTCCATGTTGGTGAGGGAATATCACAGCACTCAGTTAAGCCCCCTGCTAAGTACCAGCCAATTGTAATCATGGGGCATGGCCAATTAGCATATCTCACAAGTTTGTAAAAGCAACATTTACGATTTAGATTTATGATTTACATTTAACTTTTAGTTTTAGATTTAGCTTTTAGATTTAGATTTAACATTGAGATATAAGATTTAAGATTTAGATTTAATATTTCGATTTTGATTTAACATTTTGATTTAACATTTAACAATTACATTTGGATTTAACATTCACGTTTAGATTTAATGTTTAGATTTAACATTTCTTATTTCGATTTAAATATAACATTTAGATTTAACATTTACATTTAAATGTAACAATTACTCAGCAAGAATTTTTTCTTGCTATTTTTTAAAAACAGACTTAGCCCTAAATGTGTGAAAATTTTGTGATCACTGTGCTAAATGATGAAGAAATGACACCTCTCCATTTGTGAAAATGGCAACCCATATGAAATGGAGATCTTTTCAAGAACTTCAAATTCTGCAGCTAAATGCTTTTCAGCCAACTGGTACCATAAACAGTTCATAAAAACTAGCAGTAAAGTGACTAGATAGAGCAAATGTTTAGAACAAGTCATGCATGCCACCAATGGGCACCAGTACCTAAACACCCCAGAGAAACTGACTAACAGAAGTTAAAATAAATAAACCATGACAATGGTCAAATTCCAAAATGTTTTTAATATTTCTCCAAATGTAAATAGTACTATAAAATATATATATTTCATAATTCACTCACATTTTCACATTTTTGTTATATATAAAAAAAAGCAAACGTACAATTCTTCAAAATAAACCACCACATTCTCACATCCAGGAAAAAGAAAGAAGAGAAAAGTAAGAAAACAAGTTTGACTAAGCTGATGGCTTCTAGCTTATTTTACAGATTGGATCTTAAACAGTATTGCCTCCAGAAGCTGTCGGAGAGGTGTTGACATTCAACATGCGATTTTTCACAAGGCCCATCAGTCTCTGAACCCACTTTGCACTTGGATTAGCACATATTTCCAACTGCTTGCTTGTGTGGAATCTGCAAAAGCAAAAAATAATAAACTTTTTAATATATTTATGAACTGTATTCATGTTTCAAGTTACCCTGATGAGAACAAAATTTTCTTACATGACACCTGGTTTGGTACATGAGTGACTGGTCGTCTCAAAACGATCAACATTTTGTGCAGGTATCGCTGAATTCATATAGCTGAAGCAGCACCTCTCTGGAAGATGACTGTCTAAAAACAATGTGAATGTTTTATAAACATTTCAAACCATGTACAAACTGACATGATCAGTTGATGCTGTTAGTTGGATTTGAATTTAGCAATCTATAGTAGTGAATTAACCTGTCTAGCTTTAGAAAATTTCATTCTTATGAAGGGTTAATAACTTACTTTGACTGAAAGTCAGTGAGCAGAAGGTGAGGAGAAGAATGGAGATGGCCGAGATGCAGTATGGCTTCATGGCTTCAGCAGTGTCCTCGATCAGTGCATGAAACTCTTTGACTTACGATTACGGGCCTTATTTATGGTGGATGAGGGGGAATTCACCCATTCCACAGAACAATTTTTTAGTGGAATAGGGAGGGGCAAGTGACATCACATTTGTTAGGGGAAAGAACCAGGATGTGGTTGGTAGTGGTACAACTTTCTGCATACCCCCTCCCCAACATTGCTGACTGATGGAAAGCACCTTCTTGCCGACAAAGTTCAAGTAAATTTTTGCTTAGGGATATTCAAATTGATTCTCATTTGTTAATATATATATATGTAAACAAGACTCTCTAATCACAAGGGTAACACTGTAAAACATGGACAAAAACCAAAGCTGGTTTAAAATGTAGTTTTTTAAGTATGAATTGTAAAATACGGATAATGTTAATCTAGACCAGGGGCCTTGAAGGGCTAGTGTTCATTACGAATGTTCCTTTATTCAATCACAACCACTAAACCTAATAGTTAACAAGTTTACCAAGTTTGTTTGCGGAATAAGTTACCAAATTGCATTGGAAACTGACCTTCCAGAACCTGATAACCTCTGACCTAAACTAAAACTCTTTCTTATTATTTATTTGAGCTGCATATAACCAGTTTGCAAATTAAGTACTTTTCCCTTAGATTGAACAAACACCTAGAACATTGATTATGTGCATGTTAATTTCAGGCTACAGAAATAAAAAGAACCAACACTTTATTTAGATTCAGTATGGATGCTTTTAGATGCTCTGTATCTACTAACTATAACCGATGTTTAAAAAGAAAGATTCTTCTAATTCTGACACTAAACTTAATCTAAGCCTCAACCCAAAAACTTGATCCTAAACCTAAAACTCTTTACAATGAACTGTAAATGATGACAAACAAATTGTGGACAAAAATTAATTCTCAGGTGGATGTAGTACACCAATGATTAACTTGAAATTAAAACTGACCGTTTGTGCCATGTTTGTTGATTGCCCTGTCTTGTGTCTGATTCCTCACTTAAAATCAATAAAATACATATGATATAAAATAATCCATTGCACAACAAAACATTAAGTGATATTTTAGAGATGCAAACCAACCTCACCCTTCCTGATAAATGGGATGGGGCAAGTGTTTTTTTTTACTCACCTCTCTCTAATTTTAGAGTTTCAGCCATCCCAATATCCTACGGACTGGAGTCAGATCACCCTTCTAACCTCCCTCCTCTCTGGCCAGGCAGCAGAGTGGGCCACCGCAGTTCTAACAGCACTGTGGCACATTCCTTGTGAGGTGGTGGTGGACTCTCAGCTATACCATCTGCGCTACCCCACCACCCACCTCAGAGGCCCACTCTCACGAAGCCGGGGAACCCATACAAATAGGATGTGCCTTCCTTTCACTGGCGGAGGGAGAACACCGTTATCACGAGGGCCTCTGTGCCTATTGTGCCTCCCCCGGTCATCATCGTGCTGTCTGCCCTCTCCGTCCGCAAAATGGTCAGACCAGGTGAATAGGTGGAGGAACTCACCTGTTCCATTGACAGCCACCTCCTGAACTTCCGGCTGTTTCACGCCTTGTCATCAAGGTAGGTCTCCGGCTGGGTCACCGACAGATCGTGATCGCTGCTTTCGTTGATTCGGGGGCAGCAGGAAATTTTATCGATCAGAAAAGGGATCCGATGTGAGGTGCTCACTCAGCCTGTGCACATCACCGACATTGACGGTCAGACCCTATCCTACAGCCCCAGCCGACTCAGTCCATTCAACTCCAAATCGATGACCACACTGAACAGATCCAATTTCTTCTCACTCACCTCCATGAGCCACCCATCATTTTGGGCCACCCCGGCTTAAACTCCACGATCCACTAATATCGTGGAGTCAGGAAAAGTCACCGTCAAGCCATCCAATTGCCGCCACACTGCCTATGCGACTTGCCGATCGACGTCCTCCCCGGAGCGATGACCCCCCATAGCCTTCTGTACTCCCTCTCACAGGAGGAACAGAAGGTCATGGAGGAGTATGTCGCGGAGGGCTTACACAACGGGACGTTGCGGCCCTCCAATTCCCCTGCTGCAGCAGGTTTTTTTTCGTAAAGAAGAAAGACGATGGACCCCTGAGTCGACTACCAGGGATTAAACAAGGTTACGGTGAAAAAACTTCATCTGCTCCCCCTCATGAACACTGCCCTGGATGCCCTCTCTGGTGCTCGCATCTACACCAAACTGGACTTGCGGAACGCTTACAATCTGGTCCACCTCAGAGAGGGTCATGAGTGGAAGACAGCATTTATAATCCCCCCTGGCCACTACAAAACCCTGGTCATTTAATTTGGGCTATGTTATAGTCCGGTGGCCTTTCAAAGCTTAATCAACGGCGTTCTCTGTAACATGCTGGGTAGGTGGTGTTTCGCTTACCTGGATGACATCTTCATCTATTCAAAAAATGAAGAGGAGCACGCCAAGCATGCCTGGGCAGTCCTGCAGAGGTTGCTGGCCCATTAGTTGTACTGCAAGTTGGAGAAATGTGCTTTCCACTAGCACTCCACCATGGATCCCCAGAAGCTGGAGGCTGTCCGCTCTTGGCCCTTCCCCACGACACTTAAGAAGCTGCAACGTTTTCTGGGGTTCGCTTATTTCTGCCGGTAATTCATCTGGGACTTCAGTACGGCTGCAGCACCTCTTACTGCCCTCAACAGGACCCTGGTGGGGGTGAGGGTTGCTTACGCACGCGTGTGATGTCACGGGTCATCGGAGGTAACTCACTCAGGGGATATATAAACAGGAAATCAGGTGATAGCTAGCACCCCGACATTAGGGCTTTCTCCGATGCCTACACATCTATTCTGAGTTCTTCATCTCCCCTCAACCCTTATCTACCCCCTCTGTGTGCGTGCGAGGACGAGGATTCCTTGGTGGGAATCTATACTCCTCATGGAGCATTCTCATATCAAAGTGCGTGGTTCACCAGCTCTCTCATTTGGCACCACAACTGGGCTCATCCACCACGCTACATTGGTAGCTCACCTCTTGACAACCCCTCATTCGACTCCTTTTATTGAACATAATGCTTAATTTACTCAGAGATCTTCCCTGGTAATCTTGGACACACAGCGCAATATAGAAATATGAATTAACCCAGTCAGTCTTTTTCCAACAGCACCCATTCCCAAAACAATTCTGGAGGGTTAATGCAGAATGATCCTGAATCATAAGCAATAGTTGGAGTTCTACCATTTTGAAGTTCTTTACACTCAAAAATCTTTATCTTGAACAACCTTGGGCATCCCTGAACGATCATGGATTTGAAATGTTTCTTTGATAGCATCATCACTCAATGTTGTGTTGTGTTTTGCAATGGATTCTTTTAATATCATATGTATTTTGTTAATTAATTAATTTTTTTTGTCTGTATTTAGTAAGTGAGTTTTACAAGATCAGCCATGAGACAAGCAATACTTTTTGAAATGAAGGCTAATTTCTGGAGTCAGTTTGATGATGTAGAAATTCAATCACAGTGATAAGGCTGTAATATATTCACAAGTATGTGTGTTTAATACCCCCTGAATTGGAATGTGCAATGTGTGGTAAATCAAGTAATAATGTATAAATGCTGCGGAGTTGATGAAATAGATGATAAGCTGTAAGATGTTATTGACTCATGTTGGCAGATGTGGTTTCCACAAAAGCTGAAGGTGTGATCTTACTTGGTTAAGCATAACCAAGACAAAATGTGTGCATTGTGTGTTTCTTTTCTCTCATTCTTATTCAGCCATGTTTAATCCTTTTGAGCCATGTTTAATCCTTTTAAACTGTTTTGATATTAAAAGTAAAGCATTTGACTGTGAATACGAATTAGAATGGTAGAAGATAGAAATGTAGGTTCATACTTTATATCAAGCCAGATATACATAGTGTTTGTTATGCATGAAAACACTACAGCAGGGGTCTCCAACACGTCGTTCGCGAGCTACCAGTAGCTCGCAACCCCTCTCCAAGCAGCTCGCCGAAGGGTTAACGAATCTACATATATTTGAAACGTGATCAGTAAAATTGTATTAGTCAGTTGGAAAACCAACTTGCATGTATAGCCAATCATATC
>JBBKCR010058933.1:0-10528 GCA_037577295.1 Ladigesia roloffi | reverse complement strand
ACACACACACACACACACACACACACACACACACACACACACACACACACACACACACACACACACACACAGATAAACTGAGCTGATTCAATGACACCTGCCTGCAGACTCAATGTCGTACATGTCATGCATATATACACTGAGGCACATACAGGTCGTGTTAACTGGCACACACACACACACAGACACACACATACATACTCATGCATGGTGAGTCAGGTGGAAATAGCAGTTTTGTTTACTGTTACTACACTGAGTGGACCCATTGATGTCTCTACTTGTAATGTGTGTGAGTCTGTGAAAGAATGTGTTACATGCATGTGCATGTAAAATGTTCATAATTATTAGCACCATCACTGGCAGATTGAAAGCTACATAATATATTATTTTATTATTTTTTCAATAACAAATTAGAATTTTTTATTAACAAATTAGAATGTTTATCACTGTCAGTATTTTAGCTAGCAGTGGCATCTATCAGTGTTGCCTTTCTTGTCCACTGCCACATATCACTGAGCAAACAGGTCTAGAGCTCTGAGCTTCAAGCTTTAGCGTGACTCTCACTACAGGCCAATAGAGGCTCAGATAGGTATCACTGTATTTGCAAATCTGAAGTGGTTCACCTGTTGTCTGTTCATGCACACACAAGTAGTATTTAGGAATCTGCCCCTTTAGCCTTAGTGGTCAAGTGTTAGGGCAGTTCGTTGGCTCTGGGGCAAGTTGACAAATGCTTAAACCAAATCAGCTCTAATTTATGTTTTTTTTCTTTATTTAAAATATATTAATAGTGTAAAATTATCGCAGCATGTCAATCTGGAAGCCTCGGTATACATTATTTGGATAATAATATCATCAATGTATTTTTAGTCAAAATAACCTTTTCTGAATATATTGCATTCATGTGAGTTTCCCTAGTCACATTCTTGTATTTTTTTAATCAAATCAAAACATCACTGAATTGTTGCCAGGTCAGAGATTTACACCCTGTTGTGTGGGGATTTTCTCAGGATGCATGTTAAATGGGATTAGGTGGTGATGTCTGCATGTCACGCAGAACTTTCCTGACCTGGAATAATCAGACAGCCTTCCTGTGTGTTTGTTTAATCTCGCTAATGGACATTCCAGCAGGTACCCTCTGTCCCCACCTCTCTTTCTCTTTCTATTTACACCTTTTTTGAGCTTGCCATGTTCAGTTTGATTTTTTGCGGTTGGAGAGGACATATGCTTAAAAGCCTGCTCCATGTGACCTGATGGAAGTCGGAGTTTGGGTCCGCGCTAGAAGGGCAGTATCTGTGAATGAAGGCCCTGATCCCAGGTCAGTGGTGTTGCATGTGTGAGCTTTTTGAATAAATGGTAAAAGTAGATTAATGCCTCTATATTCTGGTGCTGGAAAACCTCTTAGCTCAGAAAGGGCTTCTGAAGTAGATGATTCATTTGATTTTAGGGCAGGAAAAAACACCAACATTGCAGAATATATATAGAGTAGTTTTGTGTAAATATTATGCTTTGCTCAGTTCTAGTGTGATAAGACACAAAATGGCTTTACATTAACTGTTGTGTTCTGTGTTCATCTATGTATAACTTCAGGTAAAATGAAACCTAACTATTTTATGTGGTTAAAGAATTTCAAGAAGGTGCTATATTATTTACACCTTTATCATTGTATTTGCCTTCTTGTGGCTGTAATACAACACTGTTTTCTAGCACCGCATGACGGATGCTCTTCTATGGTATTGCAACTCATTAGGTAGCCAACAAAATAGCCATTACTTGTTATTGGTTGTAAAATATATTAGATTTTAAGCATGTTTGCTCTACTATTTCTACCATTTTTAAACAGGTACTACTTTCCATAAGGGCAAAGCAGATTTAATTAACTAAATTAAGCCATTGACCATTAACTAACCAAATAAAGAGAATCAATGTGATCCAAATGTGAAATTCTGAAATATTCCTAAGACTCTCTCAGCACCCCCTTAGGCCTCTAGCTTGTGAATGACTGGACTAATCTGAAGGGTTATCTGCGTACAATCCTGGAACTTTGGGCAGAATTTTCATAATTATATCTATTGGGAACAAACTAAATATGTTTATTTGTAGGCGAGGTATGAATGTACTTTTATTTTTTGTGTTAATGTATTGTGAGTTGTTTATTCTAAACAGTCTTAAGGACAAATATCCATACATTGCAGTTGAACTATGGTATCAGAATCGCTGTTAATTTACATTTGAGTGATATTTCTTTATTTAGCTATTTCACTGAAACACCAATCCATCAGAACTGCATTTTGGTCAAATGTGTGAATGTTATTTATGTTACTGCATTTTCAACCCTACAGAATCTTGAAATTTGCAACTTAGCATCAAGCACAGCTTTCCACTAATCTTCACCCAAAGAGAGCTTTAATAGGTCCAGAATATTCCAGATTACTGACTTAGAATCTATTTTCTGGATGAACAGGACTATAGTACATTGTTACTTTAATTGTATTGTATTCGTACTTCATTGATTTGTTTCCATTGTTGAGATTTTATTTCAACTCCGCTGCAAAGTACAATATCCTACTTTTTACATCATAACATTCTATACAAATGTGTCAAGAAAATGTGAGTGAGGAAAGTGGAATCTGGATACCTGGTTTCAATGTTCTAATTAAGCATTCCTGCCTGGAGAGTTCGCTCCTCTGTCACATTCACTCCGAAGTATTTATTCACCCACAACACACGCAGGGTCTTTGGAAGAATTTTAAGGGTTGCTAGAATCACCCCACTGATGTTGGAGCCTGGTTAATGGTCTCTATTAAGATATTATATTGATAGTATTTATAACAGTAGTTGTAATGGAATAATAATAATAATAATAAAAAAAATACATACAAATAATAATGGGGCTATAAGACTATGCAGGGCCTTGTAGCCTCAAAACCTGACATGTCTGTGCCCCAGGACGAAGAGGTTTGAGAAAAACTAGCTTAGCCACAGCAACTAGGCCAGGGCACCTCTGGCAAGTGTTCAGTGTTTAATTATATGTTGTAAGGCTGTGTGTGGGATACTTGATATTTCTGGAGTTTGGAGCAGGACATTAACCATGAGCTATTTCCTAAACCAAACACACCAGAGGAGTGGTGTGGGAAAGCTAACTACAGCATTGCAAGTGTGTAACTACTTCTGAATATTCAAACAGCAGATTCATTTCATTCTTCTTTGACATTTTCTGCAGTACAGGAACAGACCTGATCTTTTATTTTCCTCTCTCCTTCAAGACATGTCTTCCATGATTGTTCCTGTAGAGCTACCAGCCTGCCAAAATATCAGTTTGTATAGTATGTAACAATTGCACACTTGATCATTCATCTGAAGGGTCTTAGGCCTTTTCTACATTAAGAAGTGAATGCTGACCTGCAGATATAAATATATTACTTACAAAGCGTTTGCCTCCAGAAGTTTATACTGCTGACCTGCTCTGGCTCTGCCATTAATTAATACCTTTATTTACTGTTTACTTTTGTGTAAAACACAGGGAAATATTGCCATCTTGTGGAATATAAAGAGAACACTGTTGTGTTTGTCATTTTTGTTTGTCCTCCAGCTTGCATTACCTTTGTGCATGCCTGTGTGGAGAAAAAAGCTAAACTTTACCAACATTATACATGATGGCACTCTTAATGTCATCGTGTGCTGTTAGAGTAATGATGTACTCAGTTATTATCGTCAGGTACGGGTGAATAACAAGCACTATTGAACCATCATACAGTGTGTCTACATAGATGCTGGTTTTCAGATCTAGCATGATCATAGGCAAAATTGGGCAGTCAAATGTTCTCACTCATTCAATAAAGTTTTGCATGTTCTATGAGGTATCGTATTAATAAATTAATTCTCTATCCTAATGTGTATATAGTGTATAGATCAGCCATTCCTGCAGATTACCCTCTAATGCATATGTGAAATAATAGAGAAAAACATTCCACATATGTTATTACCAGGCATAGAGCACACTGAATAATTCCACACATATTTTACAAAAATAATAATAATAGGGGGTAAATTTAGGTATCTTACTTTGGTGCAACAACATGCAGTAAAGGTAGGAAATGCAAAACGTGCAGTCTATTTAAAATGTATCTACTTATTAAATAACAAAACACATCTTATGAAAGATCTTCTACATCAACGTGATACAGTTACTGTCAGTTATCATTTTAGTGATCCTGTGTTAGCTATAAGCAACTGTGTGCAACAATTTATTCTCATTCAGTGTTCATGGACATGAGTCCAACTCATCTTTTAGTTATTGTGTGTGAAAGGAAAAGAAGCTCTATTTAGGAGTGACACAGAAACACATCACATTTCATGCACTTGGCCTTGATTATACCATTGCATCCAGGATATTTACACCACCCTTTGTTTTCACTGTAGACCAGGGGTGTACAACTCTGGTCCTGGATTGCAGGTGTCCAGCACAGTTTGATGATTCTCCTCCTCAGACACATTCACTAATCCTGACAATTAACTGGCGTGGTGAACCAGCTGTTTCTGAGCAGAGAAATCAATTGTGCCTTTTCTGCAGAGGCAGCTTGCCACATCCTGATTCCACTGTTGCATGTTGTTGCTTTGAGGCAACATAGCTATTTTACACATTTACAAAAGAAATATTAGATGAAAACATAAACGACATTGTAAAAGAAAATCAGAACCTCCACAAAATTGTGAAAATATTTTTACTTCATGGAAATCCTCAGGATAAAACCACTTTCTCCAGGTCGCCACATGTAAGTGCAGGTGAGAAAAAGAGTTTAAAAAAGGGGTGGGACAAGACATTTTATCAAATACAAGCAGATTGTTGGCTTCTTATACTTCCTCCAGATCAAAATTAGCATTTTTATTGGTGCATGACTTATTGGGCCTGTGGAAGTGAGGGGAAATGTATATGTTACCATGAAGCAACATGGCTCAGTCTGAAATCTGTAACTCTTCTGCAGCCAACCCTGATTTTAATACCAGCTTTCCTCAACATGTGCTAATTTTGCTCAGCTATAATTCCCTGACAATAAAAATGATACATTAAGAATGAAAAATTGGTGTGATGCACAGTCAATATATTTTGGAAATATTTTGGGAACTGGCCACAAGTTCATAACTGAATGAATATGTGATCATTTCTTTGTCTTATTCAATGAAGCAAGAAAATATTAAAAAATATATGTTTTATCGCAAAGAGTGGCCAGGATCATTTCAGTTTGCCAGTCTAGGCATGTAAGGTGAAGTGGAGATAATAAAATGATCCCTAGTAAGTATGCTTGTCAATTAGCCGCCCTGGGATGGACTTGTGTCCTGTACAATGTGTTTCTCTGCCTTTCACCCTGTAACCACTTTGATAGGCTCCGGCACCCCCGTGACTCTGGTTAAGGAATAGGGGTTCAGATGAAGAAGTTTTAACTTGACATCAGTATTGGAAACAGTTATATCACTTTACACTGATGTGTCATTTTGAGATCCTAACATGTGAATGTTTTGATGTTTGATATGACAGCAGTTTCCCTGCATTGAACACAGGATTCTGCATTATCATCATGGTACCAACAGAGGGCACTCTTGTGTTCTGCTGTGTGAAAAATAGCAGGACAATAATCCTGAGGATAAAATGAGGATTAAAAAGCCCCTTTTCTCCAATTTGTGGTGTAAATACCTAAATGCATCATGATTTTGGCAGTTTCATACTGATGTTCCATTGTCTCATCAAGAGTATTGTGTTATTCTGAGTTTCTCAATGATACAGGAAATGAAAAACTATTGGAATAATCCCAGAGGAGTCTGGCATCCTTCTGTTTGGTGATTCATTGTTTTTGGCTATGCTGAATGACAGCCACTACTGCAGGGTCCACTGCGTGTACCTGCAACTGAGCTTTCAGATAAGTTGCAGAAGAGGTGCAGTCTGGGCTTGTCTCCATGGTAACACCAGCATTGGGCTGACAGGAGTCCAGTGTCACAGTGAGTGGACGGGTGCTTCGAAGCTCCAACACATCCTATTTAAAGAAATTAAACGAGTGGGTGACTGGAGCTTAATTCTGCCTCTTCCATCTCTTTTCATGCAGCTCTAAGATTAGAACAGCTGGAGGCTGCTGCAGCCTTGGTGGTTAGTGGACGAGATCTGGGGACTGTCCAGTATGTGCGCTGGTGTTTTGAGTGGCCTTGTCACTTTCCTCAATTGTGTCTTGTTTTTAAGCCTGTGTTTATCGAGGGCTTTCCCTGCCACCCATGACAATTTATATGTTCTTTTGAAAAGCAATGCACTTTGATGTTAAATGTTACTGGTGACAGCCCCCTTGAATCCAGGCCTGCCACTGTATGGAGCATCTGAAGCAAAAGAGATTAAATACTTTGCTTATAATCGAAATGATTTAGTCATTAACAGAGTCACTACACTCTGTCAAGCAAACTATTTATATAATAGGGACATTTCCAATTGCATCTTATGTCTTTTTGGATAAGGAGAGTACCAGTCTCTGAATCTGTCCTAGTCCAACATTGAAAATGAGCAATTATGCTCAATTAATGGTATTTCTGGCAGGATACTAACAGGCAGCCAGATTTCAATCCTGTCATAAATCCAAATGCTAATTTATGAGCTCCTGGCTGCTATGTGGGATTTGAACTAGAAACATTCACAGGCTTGCTGTCAGTAGACCATTTTTTCCTGCCCCTTTTTTCTATCTCCTTGGAAACTGCTTGAATTTAGCTAGCAGTTATGAATTGATCTTTGATTTGGAAATTTACATGTTGGCCTTTTGAGCTAAGATTGTACATCCCATGTGTGTCCTATCTGGCTTGTAAAATATTGACCTTTAAAGCCCCAGGGCACCTAACTAGTATAATATTGGTGTTGTGGGCACAGAGGGTTCTAGGAATAACTTTCCACTGTCGTTGTTTTGTTCTTTAGAATTTCTCCCCTTTTTTATCGGGCCTGCCTAATATTGGTTAACTCCTATGCCATATACAGTTTTTCAAATGTTATGTAGCTAATAGTGAATGAGTTAAGGAATTAACCATCTCTTACAACACAACACCACCAACATAGTGATAGTAAAACTTTTATGCCTGTGAAAAGCTAACCTACCATGATAGGAGTAGTGTAGACTGCAAGTCTTGAACAGAGGGATGCCATTGTAGCATATTCATTAGAATGTCAACTGACATGTACACAGTTCTCTCAGATGTAATCAGTAATTTCACCTTTTCTTTTCAGGTGTGTTTATTTCCATCTTTTTTGCACAGACTTTTTCAAATGTTTTTGTGGGGTAGCTTTTAGTCTAGGGGTATGGCTGTTTGCTCTGAGATCAGGACGTTGTGGGTTTTCCCAAGACTGCTAGTGGCACCTATGAGGTTTCCTTGAGCAAGGTACCATACCCACACACTGCTCCCCGGGTGCTGTTCGCACTGTTTGCTGTGGTGTGTTCACATATGACAGAAGGGTTACTTTAGCATACAGTCCTTTTTAATATTTTACTCTGTTTCCTAGAACTTTAATTTGTGCTGGTACAAGTGGAGACATGTTGAATCGCAGAGCTTGTAACACATTTGGGGCAGATGGGAGATCTAAGATAGTTGTTTTATGAATGTGTTTAAGCTGCAGGTTATCTGTTATGGTGCTTTTTGTTGGTAAGTGTGTACGTTGGTGGGCCGCAGAGGAAGCTGGAACAATCTCTCCCTGGAGAAAAGCTGAGATTAGTGCCACAAGCCCACTCCACCCACCTATTGCATAAGAGCAAAGAAACTGATGAACTTCAGCCTCTGTGTAAGAAATGGAGAGAAAGTGAGATCATGCTTAGGCTGATGTGTTGATTTGAATGTAAATCTTTGCAGTTCCACATTATGGTTGCCTTGGCAACACAATGAATAAATTCTCTTTCACTGTCCTGTCCATTCTTTATCCAGGCTGAATCTGTGGCTCCACACCAGAGTCAGAGCCAGGCACAGTGAGCATCTGTGGTTTAGCCCAGAAGGGGGTCTGGGGGTCCACCCCCATAAAATTTTGGATTCCTTAGATGCAATTTCCTGCATTCTAGTACACTTCAGGGTAGACATGGCAAATCCTAAATCCGTTATGAGATCTTTTTAAACGTGTTATCTAAAACATGAATAAAGTTTGAATAAAGTAAAGAATATGTCCAACATATTTTTTATTTTTTCTTGGATTTCAAGCCTAACATTTTTTTAGGTAATTTAATACTGTCAAATATGCTAAAATGAGAGATAATTACATTTGGCAAACAGAGTGCTGACAATTAAACAACGCTGGTTATATGTTTTGTATGAGGGGAGGAATTATCAAAGCAGCAACTCTTTGCAGTCTAAACTAGCTAGCATAGCATAGACGATGTAGTGCTGTACAGTACAGCCAAGTTGAGATTTGCATCAAATGTCAAAGTGCGCTAAACAGCATGCCTTGGCTTATAGTACATTAGCATTCTGCGGGAAAAGTCGAGAGCGCACAAAAAATTGTGATGAAAGGTGATGTAGAAATCGCGCAGGCTCACATCGAGATTTCGATTCGATTTCAATTAATCACCCAACCCTATTTGGTATTTGGAATATTTGCAACACAGACATCTCCAGTCATGGAAGCAGCAACGGATGAGGAAGATCCAAAATTGTTAAAAACGTTAAAAAATAAAAAATAAATTTTAAGTCTTAAACAGGAGTGATATGAACTGTGTGAAATGACAGATGTTACTGGTCATATTTTATCCAAGTAAAAAAAAAAGTTTAAATATATGGCATATAATTATCTTGTAGTAGCTTAGCTAAACTAGATGTGATGGGCAGGCAAAAAATATATACTCTCATATACTCTCATATACTCTCATAAAATTTTCTGTTAATAAATATATTACATAATTTTATCTAGGTTAGGTATTTTATCAGAAGCTTAAGAAAATTGTATAAACACTGTATTCTTATTATTTTTGTTATATGTTATTTAAATTTTTATTAGTTGGACCATATTCAGTATTCCTAACGACTTATCAATTTAACCACAACATCATACCTTTTGCTGCTTCATTAATGTAATTTGTTCTTCAGGGATGCGTCGATTTCTCAGGAAATTGAAAATATTATCACTATTTTCTAGGGCTGGTCCGAATGCCTTTTTTTGAGCTCTGAGTATTCGGTAGAGAAAAACATCGAATATTCGAAGCTTCGTGGGAGGGGGCTGAATGAATTCTTATCTTGTATTCGCCATGTTGGATTCAGAAATCCATATTTTCAGAATTATAAATAAGCAAACCGCTAAACACAGCTTTTTTTTTTAAAATTTGCCGAGAGACTTGGCAGAGTATTAGCCAGTGGAAACCGACAAAAAGCCACAAATCTCGACATATCTCACTCAAAACTCACACAAACATCTCAAAACCAACTTAAATGCATTTTTTCCACCACCAGCCAGCTGTGAGTCTTTAGTGTGCATCGAATAAATGAACAAAAATTAATAACAAAATATTATTAATTATTAACATTAAATACTTGGTGTCAATATTATTTCCAACTGAAAAATGCTGTATTCTGGAGTTTACGTATTTATCCACTTGTTTTATAACTGAAGTCTTGGGTTGTATAGAGAGGAGGTTACGTGTTTCATATGGTGCTCCACTCTCCAGGAGTCTGCAGCTAGACGCTTTTGGTTTTGCAGGGATCAATGTCACGTGTAAAATGTTTTTTTTTTCTTTTTTGAAATATTCGAATCCAAAATGAAAACTCGAATGGTATCCCGCCGAATTAATACTCCAATATTCGAATATTCGAGTCCAGCCATACTATTTTCCTCCATAATGGGGCTGCAAAGTAGTGCACTGAAGTGTTGATTTAAATTGGACAACTTTGTTTCGTAAACAGGGAGCATGTACAAAGTTGAACTAATTCAGCTCTGCTAACTTGACTACTAAATTTTACTGCCAGTTTTATCCTGATTAATTATATTTCTGAAAGATAATAAAAAAATGTGATTGCTAGCATTAAAAATGCATTCCGCTTTTTAACTGCAACACCATTGTATAGCCTATGTCAAATTCTATCAAACTACATTTACTAATGTATATCCATCTTAAAGAGATTTTAATAAACCTGACGTTTGGCAGTTGATGTTTTCAAGGTTTTCCACAGAGCTAACTCACTGGCGCAGAAGGCGTGCTTTGTACAGAACTTAACGTAAACATCCACGTAAAAATAAGACTTTATTTTCGTGATTGTGACTTTATTCATCAAAATACTGCGATTTTAATCTCGTATTACTTTGAGTTTCTCCTCGTAATGTTTATTCCTGTAAGCTTTTGACTGTATTCTTGTCTGGTATACGCCTCTCCTCAACCTGCGACTGGCAAAGTTAGCCAAACTCCACGTCTGCTTCTCATGCGTCCGTTCCGCCTCCACAACACGCTCCCTTACTGCTCATAAAGGCTAAAACAAAACTCTGACAGTACACTGCCACACTGAAGTTACGGTGTTATTTCTATTTACTGTATGTAACGGG
>JBBKCR010058923.1:0-10528 GCA_037577295.1 Ladigesia roloffi | reverse complement strand
CATGTAACCCCAAGGAGAGAGTCTCTCTCTCTCTCTCTCTCTCTCGCTCTCGCTCTCTCTCTCACCATCTCTCTCTCTGTTTCTCTCTCTCTCTCTCTCTCTCTCTCTCGCTCTGTTTCTCTGTCTCTCTTTCTCTCGCTCTCTGTCTCTCTCTCTCTCTTTCTTCCTCTGTCACTCTCTCTCTTTCTTTCTCTGTCACCGTCTCTCCCTCTGTCTCTCTGTTGCTCTAACCCAGGGCAAGGTGAAGAAAGAGTGGGGTCTCCTTTAATATTAATCTGATTCTCGACATCAGATAGGCTGCCTTTCGCTTCAGGTGCTTCTTTTTTTCTCTCCCTTTGCTTTGTATCATCCATTGTTAGCGTATCTTGGCTGGCGGAGGCAGAAAAAAGAGCGTTTAACCCCCTTTTCCCGTCCTAAAGGAGTCCAGGCTGAAAGCTCTCTTCATGTGAGGCCCTACATACAGACACAGACACAGTTTGTGCATTTATAGAGTTTTTATTGTTTTATCATTCATAGAATTCAGCATCATGTTTTCCCAGTAATATTCCTTTTCAGATGACCAGACCAGTTCCACGATCTGAACCGATTTCCTCGGGGCCGTTCCGCCAGCAGAATGGAAACCGACTGTAGTTGCTAACCCTTATAACTCCGCCCTGTAGAGACGCTCTGGGGACCCGCGACCCCAGTGAGGACTAAACTTTTACAGAAAATGAACGAATGAATCTGAGAAAAATCAGTGTGAACCTTCTGACTCAGAGTGAAGGTTATTACTAATGTAAATCTGATTTTTAACAATAAAACAGCCTAAAACCCGTGTTTGCTCACTTGGTCAAAGGTCTTGTGCAGTTTTTCTTTTTGGGTATTTGCATCATTTTTAAAATCCCAGCAGTGGTCACAATTATTACAGGTTTTTTAAAATTACAATAACTTTGGTTCTTTGTGAAATAGGGATGAGTGACGTCTGAAACCTCGAGCACAAAGCCGTGATTCCTCACAAAGTGAGGAAGCGTCCCTGTAAGGAGTTGTTTGGCCGTACGATGGAAACGTATGGTTTTTTTGAGCTTCCGTCACGAATCCGTGCCGCTCGTTTTCATTGGGATAATGTAATCCAAATACTAGTTTAATTCTTATTATCATTCTTTACAATATTTTCATGTAAAAAAAAAGAAATTTAAGGATAAAGGATTGTGTATTATGTGTATTATTAAGTTCTTAACATAATTTTTTATGTGAAATGTGCTGTTTTAAAGAAATTGACCCATTTTGAAGATATCATTTTTTTTTTGCAGATAGTAAATAGAAAAGTTGTGCTGTATTTGCTTTGTTGATTCTTCGACTCCTGGTTTCTGTTAGAGCTGGAAACTTCACTGTTACATATCAAAGCACTTGTAATGTGTTTGCTTACTTGACGACTGAATTAGACTGAAACTTGGGAATATCAGAGGACGCCCCCCTTAATTAAAGTTATTTCATGCCTCCTGAGTCCTGCTACTCCCTGCTCAGGTCTTACAAAGCTAAAAATCTGATCTCAACTGGATTTTCTATTTGATATCTCTTATTCTGCTTATAAGGTTTTGTAAATGTACACACTTCTGCAAATGAAACTCACTACTATTTAGTTATTATGCATTTTAAAACAAACTAAGGTCAGAATTGACCTGCACTGCAGTTAATCAAGATTCTATCATCTATGAGAGCCACTTATACTTAAAATCAATACTGCTGTCGATGCTGGAATACCTGGAAGACAATACATCACCCAGCATTGGAAACAATGGCTAGTCTGTGCATCTTTCCCGTGTAACAAGCTTTACAAAAAAGGTTTGAGAGACCCGTTTGTTCTTTAGGAATTAATTTCTGAAGCAGTCTAAAGGAAACCTCTGCATTGTTTCAGGCCGAGTTGGCTTGCGGCGATCTCACATTAACATTACTAAGTCGGGAATCAATATTTATTCAGAAAGTGTAAACAGGGTTTGTGTTTATGATGGTCGTTTCCTGATCTCCTTTTGTTTTCACGCAGGTGCACACTGACGCACACAGGCAATTATGAGCAAATGACAAAGAGTGGAGACGAGAGCACGTGTGTTTTTCCTATAGAGTGCAGTTCAATTCTCTAGAAGTCATTGAGTGCCCTCTAGTGGCAACAGTGGGGTATTTCATCTGTCCATGAAAGAAGCACGGGGAAATCTGAGCCTCTTTAGTTTAAAAGAAGCATTGATGCAACAATATCAAATCCCTGTGGAGGATGTGGACACCTGTGGGACCCCTGTATTTGTTACATGGACCTCGTTATTCATCGGTAGTATGTCTGACCCCAGATCAGAAGGTTTCATGTTCAAATAATGTGGACGTCAGAAGCGAGTTTCTCTGACAGCTAGTGGCCTCGTGGTTAGTAAGTGGACCTCGTGTTTAGAAAGTCATGGCTTCAAATCCCAGGACTGCCAGTGGCACCACTGAGGTTTCCTTGTGCGAGGTACCATCCCCCACACACTGCTCCCCGGCCAAATCAAATGAACGAGTTAAATGCAGAGAAAGAATTTCACAGACTTCACACTGCTCTTTGTTCTCATGTGACCCTAAGGGCCTGTTCACTGTGCTGTACTCGTATTATAGTCAAAAAGAAAACACCGTGGCACTGATGTCAGGTTTTAAAGTCAGCCATTTAAACACAGAGGTACATTTAATGTTGTTAGAAGGTAAAAGGAAAACGAAAGAGTCCTAGAGAGCTGCACACTGTTTCCCAGTTCTGTAGGGTATTGATTTTGTGGGAATTCAAAAGCTAGAAATAAATTCACTGTTTCCGTTCCCACAGATTATAACTCAGAGGTACGGGCGTTTCTCCTGGGTGGCGGAGTTCATCCAGATTTTCATCACCATCAGTATAACGGTGTCGTTCCTCGTAATGGGCTCCGCAATGAAGCACACAAGTAGGTTCCTTTTTTAAAGCATTTTCAAACGCACATCTCCAGAACACGCATAAATCAAACTATATTAAAACGTCATTTTGTTGGTAAAAAGAAAGATGGCGAGCTCCTCGGCATGGACTGAGGTTCAACCACACAATTATTACAATTAAAGACTAAAAGTGGGTCTCAGTGGGTAGGTTACTGGCTTCTGGACTCATGGGTTCGAATCCTACCTTCAGAGTGCCACCACTGGCAAGACCCCCAACCCCAAGTTGCTCCAGGGAGACTGCCCCCTGTAGGTAGGGAATGGAAGTCACTTTGGAAAAAGCATAAATGCCGAAAATATAAATATTTGTGCACCCCTTCAGTAAATAAAAAAAATGGAAATCTTATTCTTTCTAAAACCTTTGTTTGAAATCACAGCCTGCAGACATTTCTTGCTATTCTGTTACAGATTTCCAAAGCCTACATTTAAATCAACCTCCAAAGGTTGATTTAAATGTAGATTTGGGGTCAGCATCTCCTTATGTCCAGGATTTTTCTTTATCAAACATCACTTTGGTGACTAAACCTGGAGAGTCGAACTTTGGTTTCATCAGAACAAGGCACTTGATTATCAGAATGGCTCTGGTTTATGTTGCAGTTAATGTGGATTTGTATTATTTTCCGGTGACCCCTCCATGAAGATGATGATTGTGGAGCCTTACTGTCCCCATTCCAGCCACATTTATGGGGGTTTTGCTTTGCAATTTTTTTTCTGTCTTATTTTCTTAAGGAAATATGAACCTGTGATAAGCTAGGAGGGTTTGTGTCGTATATTCCTTTATAAGAATGAATCTTTAGTTTCGGATCACACTCGCCTGCCTAGTCACGCCTGTTGAGTGTAAGCACGACGTCCTGAGAGGTTTGAAGTGGCACATCATCTATTACACTCTGGAATCACGTGACTCAGATTTGGATTTGGGCAAATTTAGCTGGGTGACTAAATTTTAAATGTGGTTGAAAAAATGAAAAAACATTAATTCAACGTCAAAACAACGTTGAATACCAAATGGTTGAAATGGTGTTGTTAACTAACTATGGATTCAACATAGAAATACTAATAAAATTTGAGTTGTACGTCAAATCAACGTTGGAATGACATTGATATTCCAACGTTGATTAGATTTGCAAAATCTAAACAAAATCCAACATTTATCCAACATTGACACCTGACGCACCTGATGTTGATTCAGCGCTGACTCCACATTAAAATGCCAGCTGGGTGTGCTGTTGGTATTTTGGGCAGGTCTCCCTTGTAAAAGAGATCTGCGATCTAAATGGGACAAACCCGGTTAAATAAAAGTTACTCCATTCAACAAACACATTCATACATTTCATTAATACATCTCTGATATGTTTTTTTTAAGATGCAAGATTCAAGATTTTTTATTTCACACACACTTATACAAGTAGTATGCTGAAACATGTGTCTGTGCACAAATAAATATAATATAAACAAGTGTAAAGAGTGAAACTCTACAGAACGGAGTTCCTACTGTTAAATACAGTGTGCTGGTTACTGTGTGTGTATATGGACATAAATAACAGATAGCAGGTTAGATACAGTGAGTTGAGTTAGTGTTAGTTATAATGAATGATTTAAAGTTGCGGTGTCTTGTTCTGGATAAAGAGTCTCATCACCTGTGCATGATCGCTTCTTCTGGCCATAATACTTCTGTAGTAGTTTTCAACAGGTCAAACCGACTGGGTGAGACGAGTCACTGATGATCCTAGATGTCATGAACCTGCATCTCCTGGTATAATTGTTCAGCAGGTAGAGAAGATCTAGTGCAGCATTCACTCTCTGCAGTCCCTTAATGTCCAGTACAGAGCTGTTCCCAAACCGGGGTGAGTAAGGACACTCTCTACTGCACAAGACTGAAGCATTTAACTCTGCTCTGGTTAATTTTTTGCCACTGCAACTCTCTATTTGTATTTGCACAACTTTTATCCGTACCCATTAGGTTAAATGGTCCTGATGCAAGTGGACATTTTATTCAGCCGCTCTCACATCCTGATATGATGAGAGGCGATCTAACTCATCCACCCTTGAGTGCTCTTATATTTCATAATACTGCTGGTGATGTTTCTTGACAGACCCATAACTGAGTGTATATGAATCATCTTCAGCAAGTTGTGCCCCTCTTTCTCTCTCACACAAAGCTGTGAAAATTTCACTAAACTGTAAAAATTCAACCTGTTAGTTTAAACAATCATAGTGGCAAATTCATTGCTCAGTTTTTAACTTGATTGATTTTGAATACTTACAACAACATATTCCAGCTTGATAAGTTTCAACATTAAACTCAACAGTCATTTTGACATTCTTTTGCATTGGTTTTGCTCAGTTGTTTCCGGAGTTTCTAAAGAGCCCCATCTTAATGCATTCAACATTGCCTTGATAAATAAAAGGTTTCGTCTTCATAATTACTTTAAAGAAATGTGTCATCACAATTTGTAAAAGGGCTCCCAAGTTCAAAAATATGTTAAAAGGCCACCAGTTGTTCAAAAATAGCCCTGATAATAATCGGTATCATCACTTTTACTGTCCACTGCTCATATTCTCAAACTTGCCCAACATAATAATTCTTGCAGAATAGGTTGTGTTATCACCCTGCTCTCTTTCTTTCTCTCTCTCTCTCTCTCTCTCTTTCTCTCTCTCTCTCTCTATTTCTCTCTTTCTTTCACTCTCTCTTATTCTCTCTCTCTCTCTATTTCTCTCTCTTTCTCTCTATTACTGGGCAGTAATATGGTCAGAGCATGATGATTGGAATTTGCATCTGCTACTGCATTTTCTAAGCATTAAGGGCTGTAGGATTACTAGCATCTCTTACGCAAACACAAGGGCCACGGGCCTGGTGGGCTTCAGCAGTTATGTAATGTAGACGCTATGCATATAGATATGTATGTATGTACTTTCGTTCTGTCATCCATACATCCAGCCATTCCTTCTAACAAAGACATTCATAGCATTGTTTAAATAAAGCAGAAGTGGTGTGTATTTTTCTTTGTATCATTATTTAAATGTACACTCTGAAGTTTGAGCAGCTGGTCAAATTACATGCTCCACTTCACATTCAAATACAATGACACATTTCATATTTAATTTGTTAAACTCAGCAAAGATTTTACACTACCATCATGTACACTACCAGTCAAAAGTTTTCAAATACCCCAGTGTTTTAAATTGAAATTAAAACTGTTTAAGTCCAATAAGTAGCATGAAATGATACAAAGGACAGTGCTGAACAGCAGGAGGTTTAAAAATGGTGAGGTTACGCAGAAGTCAGAAATAATTCCGTAGCTCTGGTATGGACCTTTGGTATGTGCCTGGTATGTGCCAGGACCTTTGGTATGTGCCTGGTTGGTTGGGTTCGTCCTACAGCAAGATAGTCCAAGCTCTGCCAGAACTACCTTAGAAGAAAAAACAAGCTGGAGAACATGGAGTTGCTAGAAGTCTCCAAACATTACCCCGTCTAGCTGCTTCAGGATGAACTGGACAGAAGAGTGAAAGTAAAGCAAACTTTAAGTGCCGCACACTTGTGGGAACTTTTGCAGAATAAACAATGAGACATTGATCCGCTTGAATTTCAATAAAAAAAAATGGCTGTTCTAAAAAAATATATATATATACATATATGTATATACATGTATATAAAAAGACCAGTTTAAATGTTGTCAATTTGTGTCTGACTGCATGTAACAAAACTATATAAAACTGTTAAAATATGTACACTGTACACTGATGAAATCCAGTCATATAAAGACGGTGTCCTTAAATGAAGTGGTGGTATGAAGGTTAGGAGGAAGATAATATTTAAAAAAGGAACAAAATAAAATATCTGATACTGAGATTAGAATGTACTTTTTGTTGTGCACTGGATTCTCTCATACTGGACCAAATTGTAAAGCATGACAATCAATGTCGACCACTGTCACAGAATCCAGCCCCATCTGTTCCCTCTTAAGTCCCATCTGATCTCTCTCTCTCTCTCTCTCTCTCTCTCTCTCTGATCAGTCAGTTGTAGCTGACTTACAGAGTGAAACAGTTGAACTTTGGTTCTTGGAGAGACTGCATAGAGGAGAGTAAGGTGCAATCACAGGACATATACAGTCACACAGCTCACAAACAGAGGAGGAGAGGAAGGAGGTGAGTGTTAAATTCTGCTCAGAGTCTCTGGATATTAGGCATTTAACAGTGTAAACATGTAATCATGTTAGTATTCAGTTTATACGATGAATTTTTATATTAACATAACAAATGTAGTATATATTGTATTTTGCTTTCCAAACTGCTTTCCGAATTTGCATAGAAATAATTTCTGCATGTTATGAAGATGATCCAGTTTTACAATATAAAACGTCACCAGTTTTTATAAAACGTGACCAATGGTCATAACTTGTTGACCTGGGGCAACGTAAAAATACCCAAAGAGATCTTCAAGCCCAAAACTGTGGATTAGTCTAATCTGTTGTATTATTTCATGTTGTATTCCATTTACAGGAGATTGCGGTGAGTCCTGTTATCGTCCCATTAAAAACAAGCAGCCAAACTCAGACAGAAATTCAGTCACTGCCTCAGCGTCGGGACGAGATGGATGTGCGTCTGGGCCCAGCCTGCATTTTTCTCAGAGGAAAACATGTTGTAAGTCCCCTTAAAAATTCTTCTATAAATCTGTCTCTGACCTGAGACCTGAGAAATAGTTATATAATTCTATGCAAATGATTCACTTCTAGTCAAATTATGCTTATTTCTACATGAAAATTAGCCCATATGTTCTTTAGAATACACAGAATACACATATTTTAATGCATTTAGTGTTTAGAATTTGGAATATTAGTGAAAAGGTGTGAAATGTGGCCTTTGCAGAAGTTATGGCATGTTATTTTTCCAATTTGTGAAATTTGCAGAAAATGCCATGTTAAAGTTTAATAGAGTAGTAGAGGGTGTGTGCTTATTTTCACTAGCCCTCTTATTTCCACCCACCTGCACCCCAACTGACTGCACACATTTCAACACATATTCGCTGTTGCACTGTGTCTGTGTTATTTAAAATGCAAGTCCTCTGTTGATTACATTTCTATATCCAACACTTTCTAACTTTTAAATATGGCTTAAAAAAAACACATTCTACAGCTTTTGTACAGCCTTTTGATTTTCATTAGTTCTTGTAGGGTGCAAACTCTCTAGTAAAAAACTACACCATAATCTTAAATTCTGAACAACAAATGGATGCAAAAGGATGCACATTATTTGATCTAATCCAATACATATTTGATATTAGATCTAACAAATAAAATCTAGTATCTAATATCTTCCCTTGTCAATAAATACTTCATTAAGTTATACTTCAGTTAAATCAGATGGGCTATTCGTGTATTTAAACAAACCAATATAACATTTTTTTTCCATGAAGAGGAGAAGTTTTCCTCCAGCAAGCAATTCCTTGATGAAGTAATGACCGAAATAAAAAGTATCACAAAGGTATCCCAGAGCAGTGCCAGAGAGGAACATTTTACTTCCCTAAATAAGCATGTTTATGAATTAGATGTGTGAGTGTGAAGCACCTTTTTTAAGTATAATGATTGAAGGCTCCTGTCTACTTCAGATGATATTCAAAGAAACATTACACACTTCTTTATATGTGATCTGTAACTGGTTCTTGAATAGCATTACGCAAAGAACCTTGATAATAACTCGAAATCACCAGCTGCCATTTACACTGTGCGCGGCTTTCATGATGAATAGACCAATAGAATTGGTCCAACATCATTACCTTTTATTATAAGATAGGAATAATGTTTTCCTTTCCAGATAAATAATTGTATAGAATATTTTTGCACTGAACAAATGTGTTTCATCCACTTGTTTTGAACTACAATAATAGTGACATGTTTAAATCAAATTCATAAATGTCAGTGGATAGTTCTCTTTTATTATTAAATAACTATTCAAAATTAATTATTACTATTATTATTACTGTTGTTGGTGTTGTTGGTGTGTTTTTTTGTAATCATTTAAACAGTTTGAGCAGAATTTTACCACATTATAGAATTTTGACACAGAGATAACACACATTGTGTTGATTTGTCTGAGAACACCAGTTGTGGGCAAAACCTCCCGAAAGTGCTTCTCACACAGTGCATAAAGAATGACATATTCATTCCAAGAGTGCCACAAGCATGTGCAGGGAAAAGAGTTTTATTGTCTATGCTATTAGTCTGTTTGCTACAAATGCCGCAGAAAGAGCTTAGAATGAAAAAAAAATCCTTTAGCCATCTGGAGCCTATAAATATTTTTGGCCACTATTGGCCACTGCAATAGTGAAATATCTCAGTCATGAATGGATTGAGTGAATGGATTGAGAGAGTAACCACAGGAGTGAAAAAACAACAAAAGTGCTTCCTCAACACACACACGACACTGAGTCCGACACGTATTCCGTAATGAGTCCACATGCTTGCACTTATGAAGTTGTTTTTGAGGTGGTACTGGCACTCATGTGATTTTGTAACTGAAGTTTTGCCTTGATTTAAGTTTAACAGTGGATGGGAAACTGAAAATTTGTTGGGAATTGTTTTGCAGCACCGGAAACTTGTAGCTGAGGAGATAGAAGGTAACCCATTCTAATTTGTTATAATAAATGAATTTAAATTAAATAGTAGTTAAGATCTTAGGGGTGGATAAAGCTGTAATTATTTTTAAGTTAAAGTATGGATTCTGTATCAAAGTCTGAAAATGTAAATGGCCCAGGGAACAAAACTATCCCAAGATTTGCAATGAATTTGATAGCAAAGTGCAATTACACAAGGAACCTGCTCTGTTGCAAAATACATCCTAAATAGCATAAATCAATTTAAACTGATTCACTTTATTTGACAAATAGTTTATGTAACTGTGTGTGTTGTGTGTGTGTGTCTGTGTGTGTGTTTTAGAGTTGCGGGAAGCCTTTACGGAGTTTGATAAGGATAAGGATGGACTCATCAGCTGTAAAGACCTGGGTAATCTGATGAGGACCATGGGATACATGCCCACTGAGATGGAACTGATCGAACTCAGCCAAAACATCAACATGAACCGTAAGACCCCCAAATGATCTCTCTCTCTCTCTCTCTCTCTCTCTCTCTCTCTCTCTCTCGCACTAAGAAGTAGTTTTACCAGAAACATGAACCTTAAGAACCTCGTATTATCCTTTATCCCGAATTATCCTTTTTTGGTGCAGTCACACACTCAAACACGTAAGTCTCTCTCTATTTCTCTCTCTCTCTCTGTCTCTCTCTCTTTCTCTCTCTCTCTCTCTCTCTCTCTCTGTACGTACATGTATGTATATCCTGCACATCTTTACTCCCTCATCTCTTTCTGCTTGTTCTTCATTTGCCTGCTAAGTTGGAGGACGAGTAGACTTTGAGGACTTTGTGGATCTAATGGCTCCTAAACTGTTAGCAGAGACAGCAGGAATGATCGGCCTAAAGGAGCTGAAGGAAGCGTTCAAAGAGGTGAGGGCATTCTATCTATCTATCTATCTATCTATCTATCTATCTATCTATCTATCTATCTATCTATCTATCTATCTATCTAT